>OU342742.1:291680203-291835558 GCA_910589775.1 Avena eriantha
TGGATCCTTATGTGGTTTGTGAGAAGAACATACATGCAATGACTCTAGCTGTGGTTCATGAGAAGGACACACATGCAATGACAATGGTGTATCCTTATGCGGTTTGTGAGAAGAACACCCATGCAATGACTCTAGCTATAGTTCATAAAAAGAACACACATGCAATGACACTGGTGGATCCATATGTGGTTTGTGAGAAGAACAGACATGCAATGACTCTAGCTGTGGTTCATGAAAAGAACACACATGCAATGACACTGCTGTATCCTTATGTGATTTGTGAGAAGAACATACATGCGCTGACTCTAGCTGTGGTTCATGAAAAGAACACACAAGCAATGACACTAGGTGGGGTTCATCAAAAGAACACAGATGCAATGACACTGGTGTATCCTTATGTGGTTTGTGAGAAGAACATACATGCAATGACTCTAGCTGTGGTTCATGAAAAGAAACACATGCAATGACACTGGTGGATCCATGTGTGGTTTATGAAAGGAACATACATGCAATGACACTGGGTGTGGTTCATGAAAAGAATTGACATGCAATGACACTGGTGGATCCATGTGTGGTTTGTGAGAGAAACAGACATGCAATCACACTGGGAGGATCCATGTGTGGTTCATGAAAAGAACAGAAATGCAACGATACTAGTGGATCCACGTGTGGTTTGTGAGAGGAACAGACATGCAATCACACTTGGTGGATCCATGTGTGGTTCTTTGAAAAGAACAGACATGCAATGCCACTGGTGGATCCATGTGTGGTTTGTGAGAAGAACACATATGCAATGACACTGGGTGTGGTTCATGAAAAGAACACACATGCAATGACACTGGTGTATCCTTATGTGGTTTGTGAGAAGAACAGACATGCAATAACTCTAGCCGTGGTTCATGAAAAGAACACACATGCAATGACACTGGTGGATCCATGTGTGGTTTATGAAAGGAACATACATGCAATGACACTTGGTGTGGTTCATGGAAAGAATAGACATACAATGACACTGGTGGATCCATATGTGATCTGTGAGAAGAACAGACATGCAATCACACTAGGTGGATCCTTATGTGGTTCATGAAAAGAACACACATGCAATGGCACTAGTGGATCCATGTGTGGTTTGTGAGAAAAACACACATCCAATGACACTGGATGTGGTTCATGAAAAGAACACACATCCAATGACACTGGTGGATCCTTATGTGGTTTGTGAGAAGAACAGACATGGAAGCACTCTAGATATGGTTCATGAGAAGAACAAACATGCAAGGACACTAGTGTATCCTTATGTGGTTTGTGAGAAGAACAGACATGCAATGACTCAAGCTGTGGTTCATGAGAAGAACACATATGCAATGACACTGGTGGATCCATGTGTAGTTTGTGAAAGGAACACACATGCAATGACACTGGGTATGGCTTATGAAAAGAACAGACATCCAATGACACTGGTGGATCCTCATGTAGTTTATGAAAAGAACAGACATGCAATCACACTTGGTGGATCCATGTGTGGTTCATGAAAAGAACACACATGCAATGACACTGGTGTATCCTTATGTGGTTTGTGAGAAGAACATACATGCAATGACTCTAGTTGTGGTTCATGAAAAGAACACACAACCAATGACACTTTTGTATCCTTATATGATTTGTGAGAAGAACAGAGATGCAATGACTCTAGCTGTGGTTCATGAAAAGAACAGACATGCAATGACACTGGTGGATCCATATGTGGTTTGTGAAAAGAACATACATGCAATCACACTGGGTGGATCCATGTGTGGTTCATGAAAAGAACTCACATGCAATGACACTGGTGGAACCATGTGTGGTTTGTGAGAAGAACACACATCCAATGACACTGGGTGTGGTTCATGAAAAGAACACACATCTAATGACACTATTGGATCCTTATGTGGTTTGTGATAAGAACATACATGCAATGACTCTAAGGTTCATGAGAAGAACACACATGCAATGACACTGGTCTATCCTTATGTGGTTTGTGAGAAGAACACACATGCAATGACTCTAGTTGTAGTTCATAAAAAGAACACACATGCAATGATACTGGTGGATCCATATGTGTTTTGTGAGAAGAACAGACATGCCATGACTCTAGCTGTGGTTCATGAAAAGAACACACATGCAATGACACTGCTGTATCCTTATCTGATTTGTGAGAAGAACATACATGCGATTACTCTAACTGTGGTTCATGGAAAGAACACACAAGCAATGACACTGGGTGTGGTTCATGAAAAGAACACACATCCAATGACACTGGTGTATCCTTATGTGGTTTGTGAGAATAACAGACATGCAATGACTCTAGCTGTGGTTCAAAAAAGAAACACATGCAATGACACTGGTGGATCCATGTGTGGTTTATGAAAGGAACAGTCATGCAATGACACTAGGTGTGGTTCATGAAAAGAATAGACATGCAATGACATTGGTGGATCCATGTGTGGTTTGTGAGAGAAATAGACATGCAATCACACTGGGTGGATCCATGTGTGGTTCATGAAAAGAACATACATGCAATGATACTGGTGGATCCATGTGTGGTTTGTGAGAGGAACATACATGCAATCACACTGGGTGGATCCATATGTGGTTCATGAAAAGAACAGACATGCAATGACACTGGTGTATCCTTATGTGGTTTGTGAGAAGAGAACACATGCAATGACAATGGGTGTGGTACATGAAAAGAACACACATGCAATGACACTAGTGTATCCTTATGTTGTTTGTGAGAAGAACACACATGCAATAACTCTAGCTATGGTTCATGAAAAGAACACACATTCAATGAAACTGGTGGATCCATGTGTGGTTTATGAAAGGAACTGACATGCAATGACACTGGGTGTGGTTCATGAAAAGAATAGACATGCAATGACACTGGTGGATCCATATGTGGTTTGTGAGAAGAACAGACATGTAATCACACTGGGTGGATCCTTATGTGATTCATGAAAAGCACACATGCAATGACACTGGTGGATCGATGTGTGGTTTGTGAGAACAACACACATCCAATGACACTGGGTGTGGTTCATGAAAGGAACACACATCCAATGACACAGGTGGATCCTTATGTGGTTTGTGAGAAGAACAGACAAGCAATCACTCGAGATGTGGTCCATGAGAAGAACAAACATGCAATGCCACTGGTGTATCCTTATGTGGTTTGTGAGAAGAACAGACATGCAATGACTAGCTGTGGTTCATGAGAAGAAGACACATGTAATGACACTGGTGTATCCTTATGTGGTTTGTGAGAAGAACAGACATGCAATGACTCTAGCTGTGGTTCATGAAAAGAACACACATTCAATGAAACTGGTGGATCCATGTGTGGTTTGTGAAAGGAACCGACATGCAATGACACTGGTGGATAATCATGTAGTTTATGAAAAGAACAAACATGCAATAACACTTGGTGGATCAATGTGTGGTTCATGAAAAGAACAGAAATACAATGATACTGGTGGATCCATATGTGGTTTATGAAAGGAACAGAGATGCAATGACACTGGGTGTGGTTCATGAAAAGAACAGACATGCAATGACACTGGTGGATCCTTATGTGGTTTATGAAAAGAATACACATGCAATCAAACTTGGTGGATCCATGTGTGCTTCATGAAAAGAACATAAATGCAATGATACTGGTGGATCCATGTGTGGTTTCTGAGAAGACCTCACATGTAATGACACTGGGTGTGGTTCATGAAAAGAACACACATCTAATGACACTGGTGGATCCTTATGTGGTTTGTGAGACGAATATACATGCAATGACTCTAGATGTGGTTCATGAGAAGAACAAACATGCAATGACACTGGTGTATCCTTATGTGGTTTGTGAGAAGAACAAACATGCAATGACACTGGGTGTGGTTCATGAAAATAACACACATGCAATGACACTGGTGTATCCTTATGTGGTTTGTGAGAAGAACAGACATGCAATGACTCTCGCCGTGGTTCATGAAAAGAACACACATGCAATGACACTATTGGATCCTTATGTGGTTTGTGATAAGAACATACATGCAATGACTCTAAGGTTCATGAGAAGAACACACATGCAATGACACTGGTCTATCCTTATGTGGTTTGTGAGAAGAACACACATGCAATGACTCTAGTTGTAGTTCATAAAAAGAACACACATGCAATGATACTGGTGGATCCATATGTGTTTTGTGAGAAGAACAGACATGCCATGACTCTAGCTGTGGTTCATGAAAAGAACACACATGCAATGACACTGCTGTATCCTTATCTGATTTGTGAGAAGAACATACATGCGATTACTCTAACTGTGGTTCATGGAAAGAACACACAAGCAATGACACTGGGTGTGGTTCATGAAAAGAACACACATCCAATGACACTGGTGTATCCTTATGTGGTTTGTGAGAATAACAGACATGCAATGACTCTAGCTGTGGTTCAAAAAAGAAACACATGCAATGACACTGGTGGATCCATGTGTGGTTTATGAAAGGAACAGTCATGCAATGACACTAGGTGTGGTTCATGAAAAGAATAGACATGCAATGACATTGGTGGATCCATGTGTGGTTTGTGAGAGAAATAGACATGCAATCACACTGGGTGGATCCATGTGTGGTTCATGAAAACAACATACATGCAATGATACTGGTGGATCCATGTGTGGTTTGTGAGAGGAACATACATGCAATCACACTGGGTGGATCCATATGTGGTTCATGAAAAGAACAGACATGCAATGACACTGGTGTATCCTTATGTGGTTTGTGAGAAGAGAACACATGCAATGACAATGGGTGTGGTACATGAAAAGAACACACATGCAATGACACTAGTGTATCCTTATGTGGTTTGTGAGAAGAACACACATGCAATAACTCTAGCTATGGTTCATGAAAAGAACACACATTCAATGAAACTGGTGGATCCATGTGTGGTTTATGAAAGGAACAGACATGCAATGACACTGGGTGTGGTTCATGAAAAGAATAGACATGCAATGACACTGGTGGATCCATATGTGGTTTGTGAGAAGAACAGACATGTAATCACACTGGGTGGATCCTTATGTGATTCATGAAAAGCACACATGCAATGACACTGGTGGATCGATGTGTGGTTTGTGAGAACAACACACATCCAATGACACTGGGTGTGGTTCATGAAAGGAACACACATCCAATGACACAGGTGGATCCTTATGTGGTTTGTGAGAAGAACAGACAAGCAATCACTCGAGATGTGGTCCCTGAGAAGAACAAACATGCAATGCCACTGGTGTATCCTTATGTGGTTTGTGAGAAGAACAGACATGCAATGACTAGCTGTGGTTCATGAGAAGAAGACACATGTAATGACACTGGTGTATCCTTATGTGGTTTGTGAGAAGAACAGACATGCAATGACTCTAGCTGTGGTTCATGAAAAGAACACACATTCAATGAAACTGGTGGATCCATGTGTGGTTTGTGAAAGGAACCGACATGCAATGACATTGGCTGTGGCTCACGAAAAGAACAGACATGCAATGACACTGGTGGATAATCATGTAGTTTATGAAAAGAACAAACATGCAATAACACTTGGTGGATCAATGTGTGGTTCATGAAAAGAACAGAAATACAATGATACTGGTGGATCCATATGTGGTTTATGAAAGGAACAGAGATGCAATGACACTGGGTGTGGTTCATCAAAAGAACAGACATGCAATGACACTGGTGGATCCTTATGTGGTTTATGAAAAGAATACACATGCAATCAAACTTGGTGGATCCATGTGTGCTTCATGAAAAGAACATAAATGCAATGATACTGGTGGATCCATGTGTGGTTTGTGAGAAGACCACACATGTAATGACACTGGGTGTGGTTCATGAAAAGAACACACATCTAATGACACTGGTGGATCCTTATGTGGTTTGTGAGAAGAATATACATGCAATGACTCTAGATGTGGTTCATGAGAAGAACAAACATGCAATGACACTGGTGTATCCTTATGTGGTTTGTGAGAAGAACAAACATGCAATGACACTGGGTGTGGTTCATGAAAATAACACACATGCAATGACACTGGTGTATCCTTATGTGGTTTGTGAGAAGAACAGACATGCAATGACTCTCGCCGTGGTTCATGAAAAGAACACACATGCAATGACACTGCTGTATCCTTATGTGATTTGTGAGAAGAACATACATGCAATGACTCTAGCTGTGGTTCACGAAAAGGACACACATGCAATGACACTGGTGGATCCATGTGTGGTTTATGAAAGGAACACACATGCAATGACACTGGGTGTGGTTCATGAAAAGAACAGACATGCAATGACACTGGTGGATCTATATGTGGTTTGTGAGAAGAACATACATGCAATCACACTAGGTGGATCCATGTGTGGTTTGTGAGAAGAACACACATGCAATGACACTGGTGTATCTTTATGTGGTTTGTGAGAAGAACACACATGCAATGACTCTAGCTGTGGTTCATGAAAATAACACACATGCAATGACACTGGTGGATCCATGTTGGTTTGTGAGAAGAACACACATGCAATGACACTGGGTGTGGTTCATGAAAAGAACACACACCCAATGACACTGGTGGATCCTTATGTCGTTTGTGAGAAGAACACACATGTCATGACACTTGTGGATCCTTATGTGGTTTGTGAGAAGAACATACATGCAATGACTCTAGGTGTGGTTCATGAAAAGAACAGACATGCAATGACACTGGTGGATCCATATGTGGTTTGTGAGAGGAACAGACATGCAATCACACTGGGTGGATCCACGTGTGCTTTATGAAAGGAGCAGACATGCAATAACAGTGGGTGTGGTTCATGAAAATAACATGCATGCAATGATACTGGTGGATCCATATGTGGTTTCTTACAAGAACATACATGCAATCACACTGGGTGGATCCATGTGTGGTTCATGAAAAGAACAGACATGCAATGATACTGGTGGATCCGTTTGTGGTTTATGAGAGGAACATAAATGCAATGACACTGGGTCTGGTTCATGAAAAGAACACACATCCAATGACACTGGTGGATCCTTATGTGGTTTGTGAAAAACAACACACATGAAATGACTCTAGCTGTGGTTCATGAAAAGAACACACATGCAATGACACCGGTGGATCCATGTGTGGTTTATTGAAAGAACACACATGCAATGACTCTGGTGGTTCCATATCTGGTTCATGAAAAGAACACACATTCAATGACACTGGTGGATCCATATGTGGTTCATGAAAAGAACACACATGCAATGACATTGGTGGATCAACATGTGGTTTATGAAAAGAACACACATGCAATGACACCGGTGGATCCATGTGGTTTATGACAATAAAACACATGCAATGAACTCTAGTGGGTCCATGTGGTTTATGAGAAGAACACACATCCAATGAACTCTAGTGGATCTATCTTGGCATAATTTGATGTATGCCATAATGTATTTCATTGTACAACACACTCACTTACCATTTTTATACTATGCAGTTTTGCCCTTGGTTTTTTGATACTACTCAGTTTTTCCCCCCTCTCTCTGTCTTTTGTAGAAGCCCCAACATGTGCTCACTCTGTCTGCTACTCCCTGATTGGCTGTCACAGTTGTCACGCGGATCGTGCACACCAACCATTGATTCTGTGCGATCCAACGATGATCGTTGCACACGTCACGCCCTTCACAGTACAATGTGAGACAGCACTGATGTCTCCCTCAGCGAGACTTCTACAAGAAGGAACCCGAAGCTGTCGATGGAAAAAGTCATCGAGCGGTCATGTCATGTTTAATCAAGTCTGAAAAGCCTACTACTGCTACTATTACGCCACAACACATGCGTCATCGAGTGCACGGTCAATGATGGATAGCTGCAATTTATTTCCACTTGATTTTAATAAGACATATCCCATTTTTTACGCAGTGGCTCTCAATCTCACTTCCAACTGGCCCCCACTGTAAGAAATTTGCACGAGCTAGCCGGAGGCCGAAGAGCTGAGGTCGACGAGACCTAACGTCTCTGCCTTCATCGAGTCACTCGCAGTCATCAACACATCCCTCTACCTGATCTAGCACAACCCCACAAATCTCGCCGTATAACCACCTACCTTACCCTCTACATTTCCACTTTTAATTATCGCCAATTTTAGGGCCGTGTCAAACTTTGTACATAGAAATTGTGTATGCTCCCTTTGCATGCGGCTCAATACAGAACTTCCATGCGTGGCCCGCGAAAAAAACGTGACGTACCGTGCGCGTGCCGTGGTGCACGGTGCAGTAGACCGCGAGGCGCGTTGCACGGTGGTGCAACGAAACATGCCTTGCTTCCATCCACCTTAACTATAGAGCCCCTCTCCACACACCCACTCCCACTCTCGCTCACTATTACGTTGCTAACGTATCCATTATTTTTGATGTTCCATGCTTGGTTTTATCTACTTTCTTATGTTTTGTTCCAACTTTGGAGTACTTTTTATAAACTTTCTTGGACTAACCTATTAACTAGAGCCATAATGCCAGCTGCCTGTTTTCTGCTGTTTTTGGTTCCAGCAAAGTCAGAAAATGAATATTCTCGGAATTGGATGGGACAAAAGCTAAAATCAGTTTTTCACCGAGGGACACAAGGAGCCAGAGTACGAGACGGAGAGGGGCCAAGGGGCCGCCACACCACCTGGCCACGCAGCCCAACTTGGCCCGCGCCAGGGGCAGTCTGGCCGCCCCAAGCACCCCTCGGCCTCCCCTTTCGCCTATAAGATGCCTCCCATACAGAAACCCTAAGTACCCGATCAAAATTCCATGAAAGAGTCTGTAGCCGCCATCATCTCCATCCCTAGATTGGGAGGGATCTTAAGCTCTTCCTGGCACCATGCCGGAGAGGAGAATTCACCCTAGAGGCCTTCTTCATCACCATGCAAGCCTCCGGTGTGATGCGTGAGTAGTTCATCTTTGGACTACGGGTCCATGTAGTAGCTAGATGGCTGGTTCTTCTCCTTTGTGCTATTATGTTTAGATCTCGTGAGCTTCGTTCATGATCAAGATCATCTATTTGTAATCCTACAAGTTGTGTTTGCGGGGATCCGATGGATATTGAGATGCTATTTCAGATTGATTATTGATCCTATCATGTCTTTGTTATTTGTGATCTTGCATGCTTTCCGTTTGTAACATCCCAAAACTTAATCCAAAGTTAATCAAGATCAAATCTACCCAAATTAGGGTTAACAAAAAAATTTCCATTTAAAAATATTTAAGCATTCATATGTGTGTGCATTTAAAATAGGAGTTGTTTTGAATTCCCATGTGTGAGTGATCCATTGGTTGTAAAATGATTCTAAGGTGAATTACACATCATCTAGTTCATTCCCAAACAAATCCCAAAGAAAAAGAAATCAAAAAGAATAAAATAAGGAAATGGTCATTTGTGCCATTTTGACTAACTAGGACACTTTGGGTCTTCCTAGGACTCAAATGCCAACAGAGACAATTGTGGTTCTTTGCACCCCTTGCTAGTACAAGTAGTGATGTGCCAAGGCCCACTTTGTGATCTCCCAAAAACATTCAAACTCTAATTGTAAATGACATTTGAAAATTGAATCTAGTGTATGTATCAAGATCACACTAATTCAAAAACCACTCAAATGAACTCCATTTCAAAATCCCAAGCAAACCTAGATGCTCAAGCATAAGTTACACCACTCCACCAAAAATCTTTCAAAAATGCAAAACTTTCTCTCATGCGGCCATTTGATCGAACAGGTGGCAAGCAGAGAAGTTTTGGCCTAACTAACACTATTTTGGGCAAATCTTATCGAGCCAATTGGTGTGCATTGATCACCTTGGTCCCCTAGGCCCAACCAGACCAAAACCACCCCTATCCCTAGCCCCTGGCGCCAGTGCCATGCCGCCCTGATGCCATGATCGTCGACCGATCGTGCCCGAGCCGCAGCAGACCGCCAGCCCTTCTCTGCCGCTGTAGGAAGCAAGGCACCACCACACCGCCGCCCACGGTCCACCCCACGGCCGCATATAGACACTGGACCTCCCCACAACCTTGCCACCCTTTCCCTCTGCGTGCAGCCATAGCGCGATCGCCGCCAACACACCACAAACCACGCCTCGACACCAAATCGCGTGTGCCGCTCTGCCTTGAACCCAGCAAAACGCCAGACACGGCTGTGCACCGTCGCGCGACCCACAATCACCATGATCACCGTCGAGAACCGCCTCTGTCTCTCATAGCGCGTGAAGCCCTCAACCGTTAGGCACCACCCCTAGCTGCGCCATTGCGCCTTAGCTGACCGCCAGCAGACCACCCACCGTCCGCCTACCTCGCCCACGCCGGTAGCCCCCTCTATCACCGTCACCGACGAGCCGTGCCCATACCTCACTGCCTCACCATTGAGCCTATAAGGAGGCCTCCTCAGTACCATTTCTTCACACCATCTCACTCCCCTCTCCCCACTGACCATTTCCCCTCTCTCGCCTCAGCCGATCGACCAGCACATCAATGGAATTCCGCCAGAGGTAGCCACTGCAGAGGAGGAGAAGTGGTCGTCGATTTCGTCCATGTTAGCCCCTGCCGTGACTTCGCCTGAGCTCGCCGTCGTCCACCAGTTCGTTTTCCTGCCTCGCCGCATTAGCCGGAGCCCTGGTACGTCCCTAGTAGACCCCCACCGACCGCTTAGGTTTTCGGTCTCGCCGGCGACGAGTCCGTCGTCGACGACGACCGTGGACCGTCGATCTGTGTTCTAATCATGTGGCCTAGATCGCCCCATACCGCTTCGGGTTTTATGTGCCACTGACAGGTGGACGCCCCTTGTCAGTCGCCCTCTGCACTGCTGAGCGTTACTGGTCTAGCCCATTTAGTTTCCCGCGCTGACCCAGTTAATTCAAATTAGGTTTTTCTATTTAGACTTAAAATCAATTATGTCCCTTAGTTCAAAAATCAATTCAGGGAGTTTTACAAATCCAAATGGAGTGATTCTATTTTTTTGCAAAGGTAATGGAAATCTCTATCCAAGCCTGTTGGATTTAAATCATTTAGAGTTAGAGATCTTTCCTAGTAAAAATAACAAGACAAAAGCATTTGCACATTCAAATATTTTTCTAAAATCAACCATAATAGCTTTTGAGTTGATTCCAACTCTAAAAAATCACATTTAACCATACCTATCTGAATATGTAATAATATTAAGGTTTGCATGCAGTGACTATGGACTAGTACCAAAATAATGCTATATAGGCATTTCTAGTCACTTTAAATCATTAAATATTCAACTTAAACTTATTAAAATGTGATCCAAAATTTAAATCACATTTCCATATGTTAGAATATGTGGTGATGACATGTGTCCACATGATCCCATATTTTAATTGGAGAATATTAAATCTTAGTTAATTTCAATGAGTAGAAATTAGTTTTCTCAAATAAAAGGAATGAGCTAGTTAATTAAACCTTGTGATGCTTGTGATGATAATAGATCATCAAATGTGTGCCTTAGTATGCTAAGTAGACTAGTGAATTTTGTTTGGTGATTGTGTACCCCGTATGTATTTATATATGATAGTACCGACCAAGCTTTCGAGGAGGAGGAGTTCTACCAAGAGGAGGAGGAAGAAAACTTCAACCACTACACTACATAAGGCAAGCCTAGCACTTCAAGTAAACTGAGCAAGCTAACACTTGCAAGTATTATACTTACCAAGCCATCATTAACAATGCAAGCTAGACCTTGCAAACTAGATAACCTAAGTAAATGCATTAGGCATGCTTTGGTTATGCCCTTTGACTTTTACCTACCCCAAGTTTTTATTTACAAGCTTTACTTTCTGTACTTTACAAAAAACCTTTACTTGTTTGAAGGTAGCATAAAAAGTATAAAACTTGACCTATTTATATGAACTTAGATGTCATTCTATAGCATGAGGTTGATCTTAGCATCCCCCATTAGTGAACACTCTTAACTTAGTAATATAGAGCTAAGTCAAAACTTGTGAAAACCTTGGAATGATGAGTCATTCTATTGAGATGTTTTGACATGTGTTGAGAAACACAAATGGTTTATGATGCTGAAAATGTTGAGGCATGAGCCTTAGCCTTTTACAAAACTGATGGTTGGGTTCTGATGCGATACCATTCCAATTTTTACTATACAACCATAATACCTGAATTGGGTAAGGCTTAGCCAGAAGTTTATATGCATTAGTATTAGTTCCCTCGCGGGACAGGTTTGAGCTGAGGCTACCGCTCAATGTTGTCCACCTATGCAGTGCCCAAGATGACAAATGGTCATGGTTGGGAGTCCATACTCATAGGAGAGGTGCTTATACTAGGGTGTGTAAAGGAAAGCTTATGTTTGATTATCTACATACTAAGTATGATGATTCAGGGTTATCCCTGACATATGTATCGAATCTTGTGGTGAAAGTGTACCACCTCTGCAGAGTGTCAAACTATTCGAATAGCCACGTCTGCGGTTATGGACAGTTGGAGTGGCCATACTATTCCGTTGTCAGATGTTTTCAAAACAACTTATGAAATGAATTGGGACACGACTTGACCACAATGGAGTTGTGACTATGACAATTGAGTTCCCACTTAGGTGATTGCAAACTTTATTTTTATCTTTCTTTGTTTCTGAACTCAGCTTAGGTTTCAAACTTAACTTTACAAATGAACTATCTTACTTATTCGTGATAGTTTGCGAATACTTAAAGAGTACTCATGGCTTTTGTCCCTGGCTATTCCTAAGGCCAGACTATGAAGGAGACTACCAATATGAAGGACAGCAAGATGGCTATGATAACTAGGACTATCTTCCATCATCAGCATTGCCTGTGACCCCGAAGATGGACCCCACCACTACACTTATTATTTATTCCAGTGCTTGTTGTATTAAGACTGGATCATGAGATCCTTTATTCGTGTAAGACCTTATTATGGTTTGTAATGGATGATGTACTGTGATATCCAATCTGTTATGTCTCACAAAAATGGTAATCCTGGGATTGCGATGTATGGCATAACAGGCATCTAGGATTAAAAATCCGGGTGTTGACACTGTTGTTAGTAGGTATCTTGGCCAAGTAGATGCTAGCAACTCCAAGAGTTTCTATGTATGCTCGATAGTGGGTTCATGCCACTAGTAATCTGGGGAAGTGACAGAAATCTGTAAGGTACTATATGTGCTATTGCTACTAGGGAGAAAACAACAATCCTTTGTTCATAGAACAATAGTATTGTTTACTTTACATGCAATGCGTAATGCAATTATCTGTTGCTTGCAACTTAATACTGGAGGGGGTTCGAATGATAACCTGAAGGTGGATTATTATTCATAGATGTAGTTGGATGGCGGTTTATGTATAATGTTGTAATGCCCAATCAAATCTCAAAGGAGTCAAGATGAGTAGTATATGCATGATTGCTTTCTCGATGTTTGTCAATTGCCCTGCTGCAATTTGTTCACCCAACATGTCATCTATCTTAAGGAGAGCCACCACTAGTGAACTATGGACCCCGGTCCTTTCGTTTATCATCAATCTTCAATCAACTATTTATTGCTTTCTGTTTACTTTCTACAAACTATTACTTTTTTCTATTCGATACGTTTAATCCTTTGTTTTCAGCAAAACCGGTGAGATTGACAACCTCACTATAAGTTGGGGACAAAGTTCTGTGGTTGTGTTGTGCAAGTTTCCACGTTGCTGCTGGCACAGGTAGTGCGTCCTGCCAAAGTCCAGCTAGCAACACCTTGGAGGTGTTTTCTTGCTCCTACTGGATTGATAACCTTGGTTTCATAACTGAGGGAAAACTTGCTACTGTGCTCATCATACCTTCCTCTTGGGGTTCCCCAACGAGCTTGATATATTTTGGGCCATCAAGCACTCTCCCCACGCAACAGTCTCCACTGTCCCACCGGCATCCGCAAACTCCCGAGAATACCAAAAACTCAATCCAGAGTTAATCAAGATCAAATCTACGCAAATTAGGGTTAACAAAAACTTTTCCATTTAAAAATATTTAAGCATTCATATGTGTGTGCATTTAAAATAGAAGTTGTTTTGAATTGCCATGTGTGAGTGATTCATTGGTTGTAAAATGATTCTAAGGTGAATTACACATCATCTAGATCATTCCCAAACAAATCCCAAAGAAAAAGAAATCAAAAAGAATAAAATGTGGAAATGGTCATTTGTGCCATTTTAACTAACTAGGACACTTTGGGAGTTCCTAGGATTCAAATGCCAACAGAGACATTTGTGGTTCTTTGCACCCCTTGCTAGTACAAGTAGTGATGTGCCAAGGCCCACTCTGTGATCTCCCAACAACATTCAAACTGTAATTGTAAATGACATTTTAAAATTGAATCTAGTGTATGTATCAAGATCACACTAATTCAAAAACCACTCAAATGAACTCCATTTCAAAATCCCAAGCAAACCTAGATGCTCAAGCATAAGTTACACCACTCCACCAAAAATCTTTCAAAAATGCAAAACTTTCTCTCATGCGGCCATTTGATCGAACAGGTGGCAGGCAGAGAATTTTTGGCCTAACTAACACTGTTTTGGGCAAATCTTGTCGAGCCAATTGGTGTGCATTGATCACATTGGTCTCCCCCAGGCCCAACCAGACCAAAACCACCCCTATCCCTAGCCCTGGCGCCAGTGCCATGCCACCCTGACGCCATGATCGCCGGCCGATCATGCCTGAGCTACAACAGACCGCCAGCCCTTCTCCGCCACTCCAAGAAGCAAGGCACCACCTCACCGCCGCCCACGGTCCACCCCACGGCCACAGAGAGCCACTAGACCACCCCACATCCTCGCCACCCTTTCTCTCAGCGTGCAGCCAGAGCGCGCCAGAGCACGATCACTGCCAGCACGCCACCGACCGCGCCTCGACACCAAATCGCGTGTGCCGCTCCGCCTTGAACCCAGCAAACCGCCAGACACGGCCGTGCACCGCCACGTGATCCACAGTCGAGATGATCATAGTAGAGCACCGCCTCTGTCTCCCAGAGCGCGTGAAGCCCCCGACTGTTAGGCACCGCCCCTAGCCATCCCATTGCACCGTAGCTGACCGCCAGAAGACCGCCCACCATCCGCCTACCTTGCCCATGCCGGTAGCCCCTGTATCACCGTCACCGACGAGCCGCGCCCATACCTCACTGCCTCACCGTCGAGCCTATATAAGGAGGCCTCCCCAGCACCATTTCCTCACACCATCTCACTCCCCTCTCTCCACTGGACGTTTCCCCTCTCTCGCCGGAGCCGCTCGAGCAACACATCGCCAGCATTCCGCCGGAGGTAGCCGCTGCAGAGGAGGAGAAGTGGTCGTCTATTTCGTCCACCTCAGCCCCTGCCGCGACTTCGCCTGAGCTCACCGTCATCCACCAGTTCGTTTGCCCGCCTCACTGCACTAGCTGGAGCCCTGGTACGTCCCCAGTAGACCCCCATCGGCCGCTTAGGGTTCGGTCTCGCCGACGTTGAGTCCATCGTCGACGACAACTGTGGACCTTCGATCTGTGTTCTAATTGTGTGGCCCAGATCGCCCTATACCGCTTCGGGTTTTATGTGCCACTGACAGGTGGACCCCCTGGTCAGTCGCCCTCTATGCCGCTGAGCGTTACTGGGCCGACCCATTTAATTTCCCGCGCTGACCCAGTTAATTCAAATTAGGTTTTTCTATTTAGACTTAAAATCAATTATGTCCCTTAGTTCAAATATCAATTCAGGTAGTTTTACAAATCCAAATGGAGGGATTCCAATTTTGTTGGAAATTTAATGAAACTATCTATCCAAGACCGTTGCATTTAAATCATTTAGAGTTAGAGATCTCTCCTAGTAAAAATAACAAAACAAAAGTATTTGCACATTCGAACATTTTTCTAAAATCAACCATAATAGCTTTTGAGTTGATTATAACTCTCAAAAATCACATTTAACCATACCTATATGAATATGTAATTATATTAAGGTTTGAATGCAGTGACTTTGCACTAGTACCAAAATAATGCTATATAGGCATTTCTAGTCACTTTAAATCATTAAATATTTAACTTAAACTTATTAAAATGTGATCCAACATTTAAATCACATTCCCATATGTTAGAATATGTGGTGATGACATGTGTCCACATGATCCCATATTTTAATTGGAGAATATTAAATCTTAGTTAAATTCAATGAGTAGAAATTAGTTTTCTCAAATAAAAGGAATGAAGCTAGTTAATTAAACGTTGTGATTCTTGTGATGATAATAGATCATCAAATGTGTGCCTTAGTATGCTAAGTAGACTAGTAAAGTTTGTTTTGTGATTGTGTACCCTGTATGTATTTATAGACGATAGTACCGACCAAGCTTTCGAGGAGGAGGAGTTCTACCAAGAGGAGGAGGAAGAAAACTTCAACCACTTCACTACACAAGGCAAGCCTAGCACTTCAAGTAAACTGAACAAGCTAACACTTGCAAGTATTATACTTAGCAAGCCATCATTAACAATGCAAGCTAGACCTTGCAAACTAGATAAGCTAAGTAAATGCGTTAGGCATGCTTTGGTTATGCCCTTTGACTTTTACCTACCCCAAGTTTTTTTACAAGATTTACTTTCTTTACTTTACCAAAATCCTTTACTTGTTTGAAGGTAGCATAAAAAGTATAAAACTTGACCTATCTAGATAAACTTAGATGTCATTCTATGGCATGAGATTGATCTTAGCATCCCCATTAGTGAACACTCTTAACTCAGTAATATAGAGCTAAGTCAAAACTTGAGTCACTTTAGATGGGAGTACTTGGTGAAAATAACTTGTGAGAACCTTGGAATGATGAGTCATTATATTAAGATGTTTTGACATGTGTTGAGAAACACAAATGGTTTATGATGATGAAAATGTTGAGGCATGAGCCTTAGCCTTTTACAAAACTGATGGTTGGGTTTGAATGCGATACCATTCCAATTTTTACCGTACAACCACAATGCCTGAATTGGGTAAGGCTTAGCCGGAAGTTTATATGCATTAGTATTAGTTTCCTTGCGGGAGAGGTTTCAGCTGAGGCTACCTCTCAATGGTGTCCACCTATGTAGTGCCCAAAGATGACAGATGGTCATGGTTGGGAGGCCATACTCATAGGAGAGGTGCTTATACTAGGGTGTGTAAAGGAAAGGTTATGTTTTATTATCTGCATACTAAGTATGATGATTCAGGGTTCTCCCTAACAGATGTATCGAATCTTGTGGTGAAAGTGTACCACCTATGCAGAGTTTCTAACTATTCGAATAGCCGCGTCCGTGGTTATGGACAGTTGGAGTGGCCATACTGTTCCATTGCCAGATGTTTTCAAAACAACTTATGAAATGAATTGGGACATGACTTGACCACAACAGAGTTGTGACTATGACAATTGAGTTCCCACTTAGGTGATTTCAAACTTTATTTTTATCTTTCTTTGTTTCTGAGCCTAGCTTAGGTTTCAAACTTAACTTTAAAAATGAACTTAGAGTTAGTATTCCTACTAGAACTATCTTACTTATTAGTGATAGTTTGCGAGTACTTAAAGAGTACTCATGGCTTTTGTCCCTGGCTATTCGTAAGGCCATACTATGAAGGAGACTACCAAGATGAAGGACAGTAGAACGGCTATGATAACTAGGACTATCTTCCATCGTCAGCATTGCCTGTGACCCTGAAGATGGACCCCACCACTACGCTTATTATTTATTCCGCTACTTGTTGTATTAAGACTGGATCATGAGATCCTTATTCGTGTAAGACCTTATTATGGTTTGTAATGGATGATGTACTGTGATATCCAATCTGTTAAGTCTCGCAAAAATGGTAATCCTGGGATTGCGATGTATGGCATAACTGGCATATGGGATTAAAAATTCGGGTGTTGACAAGTTGGTATCAGAGCCATCCTGACCATAGGAGACCCTAGTTAGAATGGACGTTCGAACAAAAACTTAGTTTCAAAACCAAAGTGAGTATTTATGAAAACTATTTCCTCTCTTACCCTTGGGAATTCTTTCTCTCAAAACATTCATGTTCCTTCCAATTCTTACATTACTACATAAAATTTGACACACTTGATCACTTCACTAACTTCCTCATCCTTAATTCCTATAGATGGAGACTCAGTTTAGCAAGTTCTACTAGTTGGGCAACGGAGGCCAGCTGATCTTCGAGAGGGATGTTGACGCACTATCGGAGTACTTGGGACGCCCACATCCGGAATTCCTTGGAGCTCAACTTCCTGGACCCCCAGGAGGAGATTTACAATGGCTAGTCACCACTGATCTTCGAGGCAAGATAGAAGCACCAATGTCCGGGAGAATCCAGTTCTCCGTGAGAGAGAACAACTGGCTAGATGGGTTAGCCAGGGCAATGCATGAAGCTCTCGCACGTCTATGTGCCCTGAGTGTCAACGAAATCCAAGGAACCTGCTTTGCTCACTATGCAAGGCGTGACTTTATGGGAATGCCAATGGAGATGCCAAGTCACCCAGATTTGAAGCGTCAAGTGGAGAATCTTGACTTCCTGCTGTACGACAGACAGAAGGAATTGGACAATGCGAGGGAGTTCGCCAACCACAACCTTGCCATTGTCTCCCAGAAGGCCCATACTTTCTCACTGCTTGTCAAGGATTGTCAGTCTCTTTGCCGCCAGCGTGCAAAGAAGGATCTCACCATCGACCGTCTTAGCAAGAAGGTGGCTGACCTCGAGAAGACCATCAAGGAGCAAGAAGCTCAACGTGCAGCAAAGGAAGAATAAGAGGAAGGTGAAGACATCCAGGGAGATATGGACTCTTACCTCAGCAACGATGATGACTCCGTGGACTTCTACACCGACGGTGATGACTCCGACTTCGTCGACGATGAGTAGATGCACTAGAGCCCTATCGTAGAGTGAGGAGTATCGGTCCCATTGTATCGTAGCTTGCAGAATGGTTCTTAAAACCATCTGTTTTCCTTTGTTGTGGTGTGTGTGTGTTTGTATCGTGTGCTTGTTTGAATGAATGAAAAGAAGTTAGTTGAAAAAACCTGAGTCAAACTCAAAGTTTTAGCTTTGAAATCAAAACCATGAACCATAGAACTTTCCCTCTTACCCCTTTATCTACCTCAATCTTCAGATGACTCGTGGAAACCCCAGAGGGAGCAACTCATCGCAGGACCCAATGCTGCAGATTATGCAGATGCTAGTTGTAGACCGTTAAGCAAGCAGGGAAGATTGCCAAGCCAACCTAGCAACTCTCCAGCAGATAGCTCAAATGGCGCAAAACAACCAAGGGCATGGAAATCAGGATCATCAAGGATCCAAGCTGAAAAACTTCCATAATACCAATCCCCCAATCTTTAGCACTTCGGAGAACCCACTAGATGCTGATGACTGGTTACAGACAATGGAGAACAATTTAGAAGTAGCCAGAGTTGATGACAACGAGAAACTTCTCTTTGCCACCCACTATTTGGTAGGAGATGCAAGAGACTGGTGGAACAACACCCGCACGATGAACCATTGTCAAGTGATGACATGGGAAGCCTTCAAAATCAAGTTCAGCCGCACCCACGCGCCACAGGGTCTAGTCACCAGAATGAGGGATGAATTCAAAGAGTTGAAACAAGGAAGAATGACTGTAGTGGAGTATCGTGATAGATTCTTGTCCTTAGCTAGGTATGCACCTGATGAGATCAACACGGAGGCTAAGAAGAAGGAGAGATTCATGAACGGACTGCATGATGAGATGCAGATTGTCCTAGTCAACATCCGCTTTGAGGATCTCGAAGAGCTAGTCGACTCTGCCATTTAGATGGAAGGGAAGATTAACCAAGCCAATGACAACCGCAAGCGTCGTATGATGCACCAAGCTGGATCCAACAGTCACCAAAAGTACCGTCCCAACCCGTCTGCAGGATATGCACCAAGAAACAACCGACCCCCAATGTCTCGCCCAAGTTACCCCAACCGTAGCAGAGGCAATGTGAAGTCCGGAGGAAACAACAACAACCCCAACAACACCAGCAATTTCAACTGTGCCCCTCCCAAGAGCAACAACAACAACAACAACACTGCACCCAGAACTGGAAGCAATGCTTTGCCCATGGTAGCGAAAGACAAGTCTTAGATCACCTGTTTCGAGTGTGGAGTGAAGGGTCACTATTCCAATGAGTTTCCCAAGAAGACTGCCGCCACTTCCAATGTGAATGCCCCAGCTCAGCAGCAGCGTCGTGTTCAAGCAAGAAGAAGATTTGCCCCAGGGAACCCTCACAACCGCAACGGTCGTCTCTTCCACGTGAATGCCGAAGAAGCCCAAGAAGCACCAGATGTAGTGCTGGGTATGTTTTCTGTCAACTCAGTTTTAGCAAGAGTGTTGTTTGATTCTGGAGCATCGCACTCATTTGTCACCGAAGAATTTTCATGCACTAGTAAGATTCACCCAACCAATTTGAAGCATGTCATGATAGTTCAAATCCCTGGTTCAACTACAAAAGCTAGAAAAATTTGCAAAGCTGTGCCTATCAGAATACATGGGATAGATTTTTATGCTAATCTAATAGTACTTGGAACCAAAGGATTGGAAGTAGTACTAGGAATGGACTGGATGTCAAAGCATAAAGGATTGATAGACTGTGCTAAGAAAGCCATCACCATGACCAGTAGCTCTGGAGTAATAGTAGAGCATGTATCGGAAACCTTACCTCGTCAATTCAAGTGCAACAAGAGTCTAACCCTACCCACTATAGACCAAGTTAGAGTAGTCTGTGAATACCCCGACGTGTTCCCATATGAATTGCCCGGTATGCCCCTGGATAGGGATATTGAGTTCATTATCGAACTAATCCTCGGAACCGGACCCATAGCCCAGAGACCCTATAGCATGAACCCCTCAGAGTTAGTGGAACTGAAGAAGCAATTGGATGCTATGTTAGCCACATTCTTGATTCAACCAAGCGCATCGCCATGGAGATCACCAGTGTTATTCATCGACAAGAAAGATGGAGGCAACCGTTTGTGCACTGATTACAGAAAGCTGAATGACATCACCATCAAAAACAAGTACCCACTACCAAAGATAGAGGATCTATTTGATCAGTTGACTGGTGCCCAAGTGATCTCAAATATTGATCTTAGGACTGGTTATCACCAACTTAAGATTCGTGCAATGGATACGAAGACCGCCTTTACTACTTGTTATGGATTATACGAGTATATGGTCATGTCTTTTGGATTAACCAATGCCCCTGCTTATTTCATGAATCTCATGAATAAGATCTTTATGATTTTCCTAGATAAGTGTCTCGTTGTGTTTATCGACGATATCCTTATCTACTCCAAGTCAGAAGAAGAGCATGAGCAACATCTGAGGATCATCCTGGAAACCCTGAGAGAGCATCGGTTGTATGCCAAGTTCAGGAAATGTGAGTTTTGGCTGAAAGAAGTAGGATTCCTAGGACATATTGTGTCTGCTGGAGGAGTCTCTGTTGATCCCACCAAAATTAAAGATGTCGAAGAATGGGAAGCCCCAACCACTCAAACCCAAGTCCGTGCATTTCTCGGATTAGCGGGATACTACCGCAAGTTCGTAGAAGGATTTTCGAGCATCGCCAGACCCATGACCCAATTGTTAAAAAGGACAAGAAGTTTGAATGGACCGACAAATGTGAAGCCAGTTTCCAAGAGCTCAAGAAGAGATTGATTTCAGCCCCAATATTGATCATGCCAGATATCAAGAAGCCGTTTGATGTGTATTGTGATGCATCCAAGATTGGTCTCGAATGTGTATTAATGCAAGAAGGCAAAGTCATCACATATCTGTCTCGACAACTAAAGCAGTATGAGTAGAACTATCCGACCCATGATCTTGAATTAGCAGTCGTAGTTTTGGCATTGAAGACATGGCGTCATTATCTTATGGGTAATCGTTGTGAGATTTATTCAGATCACAAAAGCTTGAAGTATATTTTCACTCAGAAGGAGCTGAATATGAGGCAAAGGAGATGGATAGAGTTAATCAAGGATTATGACCTTGACATTCACTATCACCCCGACAAAGCCAATGTGGTAGCAGATGCTCTTAGCAGATTGCCGTGTAGGCTAAACACCATGATCAAGGAGAAGCAACCAAGTTTGTATGAGGAGTTGGAGCAGTTTAGATCTGAGCTGGTTAGCAAAGGATTTCTAGCTAGCATTGAACTTCAACCCACTTTGATTAGCCAAATCAAGGAAGCCCAGAAGGGAAATGAAAGTATCGATGGAATCAAACGTCGTATTGGTACATGAAATGTACCTAGATTCACCGAAGACAAAGAAGGAGTTCTGTGGTACAAAGGACGTATCTGTGTGCCATCAGATACGGAGCTGAAGCAAGTTATCATGCAGGAAGCTCATGATACTCTTTATTCTATCCACCCCGATGGAATGGAGATGTATCAAGATTTGGAAGAGCAATTTTGGTGGCACAAGATGAAGAGGGAAATCGGAAGCTAGATCACCAAGTGTGACATCTGTCAAAGGGTCAAAGCAGAACATCAAAGACCCGTAGGACTGTTGCCACCATTGCAGATTCCAGAATGGAAATGGGATTCCATCCGAATGGACTTTATCACCGGTTTGCCTACTTCTAGTAGGGGAAATGACTCAATCTGGGTCATCATTGATAGACTGTCCAAGGTAACTCACTTTATACCTGTCAAGACTACCTACTAGAGTTCGAAGCTAGCAGAGTTGTACATTGCTAGAATTGTTTGTCTGCATGGAACCCCCATGACCATAGTATCAGATCGAGGAACCCAATTTACCTCGAGATTCTGGCAGAAAGTCCAAGAAGGATTGGGAACCAAGTTGAATTTCAGCACCGCTTATCGCCTGCAAACTGATGGAAAGACCGAGAGAGTCAACCAAATATTAGAGGATATGTTGAGAGCTTGTGTGTTAGAGTATGGACAGACTGAAAGAGTCAACCAAACCCTAGAGGATATGTTGAGAGATGGTGTTTTGGAGTATGGATCAAAATGGGAAGACTGCCTACCTTTCGCACAATTTTATTACAACAACAGTTATCAAGCCAGTTTGCAAATGGCCCCATTTGTGTTCCTATACGGAAGAAAGTTTCGTACCCCTTTGAAATGGTCGCAAGTAGGAGAGAGTCAGATTTTTGGACCCGACATTCTCCGAGAAGCCAAAGAAAAGGTTCACAAAGTCCGTGAGCACCTCCAGAACGCCCAATCTAGACAAAAGAGTTATGCTGACAAGAGAAGGAGAGACCTGACTTTCAATGTTGGAGATTTCGTGTATCTCAAGGTTTCACCATTGAAGGGAACACAACGCTTTAGTCTGAAAGGAAAGTAGCCCCCAGATATATAGGACCCTTCAAGATTTTGAATCGCTGAGGAGAAGTATCGTATCAATTGGAACTGCCAGAAGAGATGTCAGCCATCCACAATGTGTTCCATATCTCGTTACTTCGCAAATGCCTAGAAGTGCAGGAGAAGACCGAAGTTTTCAAGAACATCGATCAACGAGCTGTTGAGATCAACAAGGATTTGACATATCGTGAAGTGCCCATCCATATCTTGGAGGAGGCTTACAGAACCACCAGGACCCGGAGTATCAAATTTCTCAAGATTCAATGGAGCAACCATATCGAAGAAGAAGCCACTTGGGAGCAGGAAGATTACATTAGGACAGAGTTTCTAGATCTCTTTAGTTCCTAGTTTTCTTTCGTAAATCTCGGGACAAGATTTTGTTTAAGGGGGGAAGGTTTGTAACATCCCAAAACTTAATCCAAAGTTAATAAAGATCAAATCTACCCAAATTAGGGTTAACAAAAGCTTTTCCATTTAAAAATATTTAAGCATTCATATGTGTGTGCATTTAAAATAGGAGTTGTTTTGAATTCCCATGTGTGAGTGATCCATTGGTTGTAAAATGATTCTAAGGTGAATTACACATCATCTAGATCATTCCCAAACAAATCCCAAAGAAAAGAAATAAAAATAAAATAAGGAAATGGTCATTTGTGCCATTTTAACTAACTAGGACACTTTGGGTGTTCCTAGGACTCAAATGCCAATAGAGACAATTATGGTTCTTTGCATCCCTTGCTAGTACAAGTAGTGATGTGCCAAGGCCCACTTTGTGATCTCCCAAAAACATTCAAACTCTAATTGTAAATGACATTGGAAAATTGAATCTAGTGTATGTATCAAGATCACACTAATTCAAAAACCACTCAAATGAACTCCATTTCAAAATCCCAAGCAAACCTAGATGCTCAAGCATAAGTTACACCACTACACCAAAAATCTTTCAAAAATGCAAAACTTTCTCATGCGGCCATTTGATCGAACATGTGGTAGGCAGAGAATTTTTGGCCTAACTAACACTATTTTGGGCAAATCTTGTCGAGCCAATTGGTGTGCATTGATCAACTTGGTCTCCCCCAGGCCCAACCAGACCAAATCCACCCCTATCCCTAGCCCCTGGCGCCAGTGCCATGCCGCCCCGACGCCATGATCGCCGGCCGATCGTGCCCGAGTCGCAGCAGACCGCCAGCCCTTCTCCGCCACTCTAGGAAGCAAGGCACCACCTCACCGCCGCCCACGGTCCACCCCACGGCCGCATATAGCCACTGAAACTCCCCACAGCCTTGCCACCCTTTCTCTCTGCGTGCAGCCAGAGCGCGATCGCCGCCAGCACACCACAAACCATGCCTCAACACCAAATTGCGTGCGCCACTCCGCCTTGAACCCAGCAACGCGCCAGACACGACTGTGCACCGCCGTGCGACCCACAGTCGCCATGATCACCGTCGAGCACCGCCTCTGTCTCCCAGAGCGCGTGACGCCCTCGACTGTTAGGCACCACCCCTAGCCGCGCCATTGCGCCTTAAATGACTGCCAGCAGACAACCCACCGTCCGCCTACCTCGCCCATGCCGGTAGTCCCCTGTATCACCGTCATCGACGAGCCGCGCCCATACCTCACTGCCTCACCATCGAGCCTATATAAGGAGGCCTCCCCAGCACCATGTCTTCACACCATCTCACTCCCCTCTCTCCACTGACCGTTTCCCCTCTCTCGCCGAAGCCGCTCGAGCAGCACATCACTGGAATTCCACTAGAGGTAGCCTCTGCAGAGGAGGAGAAGTGGTCGTCGATTTCGTCCATGTCAGCCCCTGCCGCGACTTTGCCTGAGCTCACCGTCGTCCACCAGTTTGTTTTCCCGCCTCGCCGCACTAGCTGGAGCCCTGGTACGTCCCCAGTAGACCCCCACCGGCCGCTTAGGGTTTGGTCTCGCGGCGACGAGTCCGTCGTCGACGACGACCGTGGACAGTCGATCTGTGTTCTAATCGTGCGACCCAGATCGCCCCGTACTGCTTCGGGTTTTATGTGCCACTGGCAGGTGGACGCCCCTTGTCAGTCACCCTCTGCACTGCTGAGCGTTACTGGTCTAGCCCATTTAGTTTCCCGCACTGACCCAGTTAATTCAAATTAGGTTTTTCTATTTAGACTTAAAATCAATTTTGTCCCTTAGTTCAAAAATCAATTCACGGAGTTTTACAAATCCAAATGGAGTGATTCCATTTTTTTGGAAAGGTAATGAAAATCTCTATCCAAGCCCGTTGGATTTAAATCATTTAGAGTTAGAGATCTCTCCTAGTAAAAATAACAAGACAGAAGCATTTGCACATTCAAACATTTTTCTAAAATCAACCATAATAGCTTTTGAGTTGATTCCAACTCTCAAAAATCACATTTAACCATACCTATCTGAATATGTAATAATATTAAGGTTTGCATGCAGTGACTATGGACTAGTACCAAAATAATGCTATATAGGCATTTCTAGTCACTTTAAATCATTAAATATTCAACTTAAACTTATTAAAATGTGATCCAACATTTAAATCACATTCCCATATGTTAGAATATGTGGTGATGACATGTGTCCACATGATCCCATATTTTAATTGGAGAATATTAAATCTTAGTTAAATTTAATGAGTAGAAATTAGTTTTCTCAAATAAAAGGAATGAAGCTAGTTAATTAAACGTTGTGATGCTTGTGATGATAATAGATCATAAAATGTGTGCCTTAGTATGCTAAGTAGACTAGTAAAGTTTGTTTGGTGATTGTGTACCCCGTATGTATTTATAGACGATAGTACCGACCAAGCTTTCGAGGAGGAGGCGTTCTACCAAGAGGAGGAGGAAGAAAACTTCAACCACTTCACTACACAAGGCAAGCCTAGCACTTCAAGTAAACTGAACAAGCTAACACTTGCAAGTATTATACTTAGCAAGCCATCATTAACAATGCAAGCTAGACCTTGCAAACTAGATAACCTAAGTAAATGCATTAGGCATGCTTTGGTTATGCCCTTTGACTTTTACCTACCCCAAGTTTTTATTTACAAGCTTTACTTTCTTTACTTGACCAAAATCCTTTACTTGTTTGAAGGTAGCATAAAAAGTATAAAACTTGACCTATTTAGATGAACTTAGATGTCATTCTATGGCATGAGGTTGATCTTAGCATCCCCCATTAGTGAACACTCTTAACTTAGTAATATAGAGCTAAGTCAAAAATTGAGTCACTTTAGATGGGAGTACTTGGTGAAAATGACTTGTAAAAACCTTGGAATGATGAGTCATTCTATTGAGATGTTTTGACATGTGTTGAGAAACACAAATGGTTTATGATGATGAAAATGTTGAGGCATGAGCCTTAGCCTTTTACAAAACCAATGGTTGGGTTTGGATGCGATACCATTCCAATTTTTACTATAGAACCACAATACCTGAACTGGGTAAGGCTTAGCCAGAAGTTTATATGCATTAGTATTAGTTCCCTCGCGAGAGAGGTTTGAGCCGAGGCTACCTCTCAATGTTGTCCACCTATGCAGTGCCCAAGATGACAGATGGTCATGGTTGGGAGGCCATACTCATAGGAGAGGTGCTTATACTAGGGTGTGTAAAGGAAAGGTTATATTTGATTATCTACATACTAAGTATGATGATTCAGGGTTATCGCTCACAGATGTATCGAATCTTGTGGTGAAAGTGTACCACCTTTGCAGAGTGTCAAACTATTCGAATAGCCACGTCCACGGTTATGGACAGTTGGAGTGGATATACTATTCCATTGTCAGATGTTTTCAAAACAACTTATGAAATGAATTGGCACACGACATGACCACAACAGAGTTGTGACTGTGACAATTGAGTTCCCACTTAGGTGATTGCAAACTTTATTTTTATCTTTCTTTGTTTCTGAACTCATCTTAGGTTTCAAACTTAACTTTACAAATGAACTATCTTACTTATTCGTGATAGTTTGCGAGTACTTAAAGAGTACTCATGGCTTTTGTCCCTGGCTATTCCTAAGGCCAGACTATGAAGGAGACTACCAAGATGAAGGACAGCAAGACGGCTATGATAACTAGGACTATCTTCCATCATCAGCATTGCCTGTGACCCTGAAGATGGACCCCACCGCTACACTTATTATTTATTCCGCTGCTTATTGTATTAAGAGTGGATCATGAGATCCTTTATTCGTGTAAGACCTTATTATGGTTTGTAATGGATGATGTACTGTGATATCCAATCTGTTATGTCTCGCAAAAATGGTAATCCTGGGATTGCGATGTATGGCATAACAGGCATCTCGGATTAAAAATCCGGGTGCTGACACTGTTGTTAGTAGCTATCTTGGCCAAGTAGATGCTAGCAACTCCAAGAGTTTGTATTTATGCTTGATAGTGGGTTCATGCCTCTAGTAATCTGGGGAAGTGACATAAATCTCTAAGGTACTAGATGTGCTATTGCTACTAGGGAGAAAACAACAATCCTTTGTTCATAGAACAATAATATTGTTTACTTTACACGCAATGTGTAATGCAGTTATCTATTGCTTGCAACTTAATACTGGAGGGGGTTCGAATGATAACCTGAAGGTGGATTATTATTCATAGATGCAGTTGGATGGCGGTTTATGTATAATGTTGTAATGCCCAATCGAATCTCAAAGGAGTCAAGATGAGTAGTATATGCATGATTGCTTTCTCGATGTTTGTCAATTGCCCCGCTGCATTTTGTTCACCCAACATGTCATCTATCTTAAGGAGAGCCACCACTAGTGAACTATGGACCCCGGTCCTTTCGTTTATCATCAATCTTCAATCAACTGTTTATTGCTTTTTGTTTACTTTCTACAAACTATTACTTTCTTCTATTCGATACATTTAATCCTTTGTTTTCAGCAAAACCGGTGAGATTGACAACCTCACTATAAGTTGGGGACAAAGTTCTGTGGTTGTGTTGTGCAGGTTTCCACGTTGCTGCTGGCACCGGTAGTGCGTCCTGCCAAAGTCCAGCTAGCAACACCTTGGAGGTGTTTTCTTGCTCCTACTGGATTGATAACCTTGGTTTCATAACTGAGGGAAAACTTGCTGCTGTGCTCATCATACCTTCCTCTTGGGGTTCCCCAACGAGCTCGATATATTTTGGGCCATCAAGCACTCTCCCGACGCAACCCTCTCCACTGTCCCACCAGCATCTGCAAACTCCCGAGAATACCCCGTCCCTGCCGGCGATGGCGGAGGAGGATACGGTGGCCATCGTCGCCTCTGAGGCCGCCGGCGAGGAGGCCTCCATCTCTTCACCGATCCCCCTCGATGCATTGAAAGCAGCCGCCGACCCTGTCTAGGACCCAGTCGAGCCATCGATGGGCGCCACCGTTCCTGTCTAGGCCCCGTCCCCGCTACTAACGTAGCCGCCGACGAGGCCCCCGTGTCCTCGCCGCGTTGAAAGTACCCATCGTCCCTGTCCAGGCCCCAGTCGAGGCATCGATGGCAACCGCCGTTCCCGTCCAGGCCCCTGTCCCCACTACCGATGTAGCCACCGGAGAGGAGCCCCCCGTCAGCGAGGAGGCTCCCGCCGGTCATAAGCAGATCCAACACTTCATGGGCACCTACGATCCAGATAAGTACATCACTCCGTTGAACCCCTATGACACCAGCATCGACGACCCATGGTTGGAGGTAACTAGGGTTTGCTCCCCTCCCCTGGTTCTTCTACCGTTCCCATCATTGGATGCTAGATCGTGGTTTATTAGGATTCGCTTGTTTGCATTTCAATTGCTCGATCTTCTTACATCATCCACTCCCCCATTTTCCTTTTCTTCCAATAGGTTTCAGGTAGCCACATCTGGAGCGATGACGAGTCCAGGCACACCAAGACTCGTCAGGTGCTGAGGAGGCTGCAGGCCGGCCAGTACGATGCCTTCTTCGCTGGCGGCAACTACAGCTGCCTCTTATGCAAGGGGATCGCCTTCTGCTGGGTGAGTCTCGCTGGCACTGAATTCAACTCCTTACTAAAGCATGTAGAGGACCCGGGCTCCGGCATCCACAAAGGCGACCATCCCATGAACGTCAACGCCTACATCGCTGAACACCAGGCTCTCGGCATTCACCTCCAAAACCTCCAGCGGGTGGCCATCGAAGAGGGTCGCATGCCTCCAATCAGGCCCAAGGCCCCCAATATCAAGGGACTGGGCAACAAGAAGTGGAGGAAGCACCGGAGGGAGGAGGCGGAGATGCAGGCCCATGCAAGAGGGGTTGAATGTGTCTGCTGCTGCTACTAAGCAGCTTCTTTTGATTTTCTATATTTTGCTTGCATCCTATTTCTGGTTGAATGCATCGAACCTTGTTAAGCAACCTACTTTCTATCACTATATCCTATTTAGCTACACACAACTATATCTACATTTGTTTTGTTTTCTGAATGAATGTATTCTGCCTGGTGTGATTTGCTGCTCTAGATTTGCTACCTGATCGGAGGCGAAAAGAGGTCCAAAAGGGAACGAATTATCGAAGAGAGAACCTTCTCTAGATTTGCTACCAATTTGGGCAAAATGAAACATATCTGTTTAGTGAGAGAGGAAAAAGGTACTCTTTCAAACTGCTAGTTAATGAGCTATCATCTTGACAAGCTACAAGACACATACATAAACATAACACAAAGAGGGTTAAATTTATTTTACTACTCTCACTTGAGGTGCTAGACATCTTGATAAGATAATTGAGTTCCACAAAATAGAAACATAACACTAAGAAGTAAAATTTAATTCACTTCTCATCAGCCCACTTGAGGCGCTTGCCATCGTTCCTAGGCGACCAACTGCGATCATTCCAGGTGGATCTTACATTATTGGCACTCCACAGCTCACGAAATGCTTCGTCCCACCTGGGATCTAACTTGCCTTCCCTATCTTCAGCGTCCCGCGGCACAATTAGCGGTGCATCACCGACCTGATTGTTGCCGCTAGAAGATGCTGCCTCTCTGTTTGCTCCTTCAGCTGCAGTCTCTCTGTTAGCTGCTTCTGCTTCAGCTGCTTCTGCAACCTCTCTGTCAGCTGCTTCAGATGCAGCCATTTCCTTTGCATATGCAGCTTCAAATTCAGCTATTCTGCATTTTCTACAAAGGGCTCCCCTAAGCTTGTCTTCCCTCTTGCAAATAGGGCAAAACACGAGGTAACATAGAAAAAATGGATCTTCTTGTACAGCTGGTAGGTCACGTAAGCATCTATGGCTGCATACTTTAGGTTTATATTAGACAACGGCCACTCGTCCTAGAAATTGTGCCTATCTGTAGGGAAATCTGCCTTCATTCTATCGTACGACTCATCGAGGATTCTAGTTGCGAGTGATGCCATTCCATCCTTCCTCGAGCCCCCTAGGATCTTGACAAGACTCTGAATATTGATCTAGTTGTGTGCAGGAATTGTAATTCCCTCTCGATAAAATTTCGAAAAATCAGTTGTATTGTCGACAGTGCAGAAAACAATTCCCTTTTCTACAAGGAACTAGCGCAGCGCCGGACAATTCCTATCAGTCCTGAAAGTATGTAGTTTGTCATCACCAAAATTTGTAACTACAAATATTTTGTCAATGCAAGATCATCATCTGAATATAATTTTGAAAAGTTTAGTAAATGCAAGATCAAGACTCTCAACATTGTCTTGTAAATAAAATCCAGTAGTTGCAAGATGAGCAAATCGATAAACAACAAGAGGAGAAAACCCTAAAAGAGGTTAGCTATAGAGAGCAAATCTACAAACCGAGAGAAGTGGTAGACAAGGACGTGTTTCCTCATGGCCAGTTGAATGACGACGACTTCACTCCCTTTATATGGGTCCTCCTGGGTATACTCGAGGTCCAATCCCACAAACTTGTCCTCGTCTTTCTCAAGCCAACCCTCATACATCCTCAGGACTCGCACCACTGTCTCCTCCTCGTTGGTGTAGACAACGTCTATATTCTTATTGTCATGGGTAGTGAATCTTGTCTCTAGAGTGCGACGACCTTCCATGGCGGCAAGGAGAAGACAGGAAGAAGACATATGACATGAAAAAGAAGAGTGGTTTATGCGAGGCAAGGGAACGGTGGAACCGTTAATGCGCTTTTAAGGTAGTGGTTAACGACGGGGACGGAAGTCCGAGGAGAGACGCGTGGCGGTGGCCGTTCCAGCTTCTAAGTAAACAAAAAATAATTGTAACACCGATACATGTGCCATGTTTTGTCACATCAATACACTGGGATGGTGGTGTTGTCCTATCCACTGTTCTAGCCGGATGCGACATAACAGTGAGAACTAATGGGGGGGCCCAACTTGACGGCTGTTAGCCTGATATTTTGTATTGAAACTTAAAGTTGAATTCGTGCCGAAAAAGACCCTCTGAGTATTTGGCACGCCAACTTTGGGCAACGCAGCTGATTATAAGCAACTTGGGTACCGCGTTGCCTGGACACCCCAACTTTCGGGCAGCAAAATGATATTCTCCACCAGCCTATATAAACGGCTGAAGCAGCGAGCAACGCTATCAAGTTCGGAACACGAAGGCGCGACAGAGGGTAAAAATTCCATCATACACACGTTTGTTCTAATGAGAGAATGACATGTGGGGCCTAAGATCATGATTAAATGGTATATGCATCGACCAACGCTATCAAGTTCAGAACAGGGTAGCACAAGTGAAGGAAAAAAATCCATCATACACACGTTCTTCTAATGAGAGGATAACATGTGGGGCTCAGGAGGTTGGTTAAACGATAGATGCGTCGAGGAGCGCTATCAACTCGGAACGGGGTAGCGGCAGCGAAGGAAAAAATTCCATCATACACACGTTTCTTCTAATGAGAGGATGACATGTGGGTCCCAGGAGGTTGATTAAATGGTAGATGCATGGAGCAGCGTTATCAACTTCCGAACAGGGTAGCGAGCGAAGGAAAAAAATTCCATAATGCACACGATCCTTCTAATGAGAGGCTGACATTTGGGACCTAGTAGCCTGACTAAACAGCAGGCGCCTCGAACAATGTTATCGAGTTCAAATCAGGGAGGCACGACCGAAAAGTATGGTCCGCTGGAGACACTGACGTCCGGGACCCACATGCCTCAAAAGACTTAGGCGAGTCAACATCGCGCGAGGAAACGAAAATCTTGCTTCTGTCACACGCTAGCCGAGCTTCCTCCATGTTTTTAGCAGATCCGTCGTAGTAGAGGGCCGCAAAACTAGAAAAAAAAGTTTTCCATCAGCCACGCCCGAGCCGAGAATTTCGTCACGGAAGATGCGCCTTCTACGACCACCGTCGGGCCAATTCGTTGTGGAAGGGAACTTTTCTTGTAGTGTGTCTTCTTTTCATAAACCACATGGATCCACTAGATGTCATTACATGTGTGTTCTTTTCCTAGACCACATGGATCCACTAGATGTCATTGCATGTGTGTTCTTTTCATAAACAACATGAATCCACTAGATGTCATTGCATGTGTGTTCTTTTCATAAACCACATGGATCCACTGATGTCATTGCATGTGTGTTCTTTTCATAAACCACATGGATCCACTAGATGTCATTGCATGTGTGTTCTTTTCATAAACCACATGGATCCACTAGATGTCATTGCATGTGTGTTCTTTTCATAAACCATATGGATCCACTAGAGTCATTGGATGTGTGTGTATTAGTGTGCATCATTGTTGTTTTGGAAAAGAACACATGCAATGATGCCAATCCAGCATGTGGTATTCTTTTCATAAACCACATGGATCCACTAGATGCCATTGCATGTATTTATTTTTATAAACCACATGGATCCACTAGATGTGGTTGCATGTGTGTTATTTTCCTAAACTACATTGACCCAGTAGTGTCATTCAAGGTGTGTTCTTTTCATAAACCACATGGATCCACTAGATGTCATCGCATGTGTGTTTCTTTTTATAAACCAGATGGATCCACTAGATGTCATTTGTAACACCCCGTCCACTGGGTGCCGGGAGGTGTCACTCCTGACAGCATAATAGGATAGATAAACTGGCCCCACAGACCAATACTAGTCTTTTCTGTGCACTTTGTCCTCACTCGTGCGCACCTGGTACCCACTTCCTGATCGGTCACCCATTCTAGAATTGCTCTAGGCCAAGAACGCTTAACCTTAGAGTTCTTCTCGAATGAGCTTCCGAAAAAGAAGTTGCAACTTGTTGGTATGAGTATTCTATCAATCCTATTAAGATATGTGCATGGTCGCACATACACCCACCCTTAGAAGATCGATGCCCTCATCGTGCAACCACACCCCAGGAATGTTCCCTCTTGGCACGCGTCTGTGCGTCCAGTGCCGGCACATGTGCCATGCCGTGTCCACTCCGGGCCACACGGGCCATGCTCCACATGTCCCGCCACTGACCCGCACACACCCGTTTTACTGCGAGAATTCGCTCTGATGCCACTTGTAACACCCCATCCACTAGGCCCCGGGGGGTGTCACTCCTGGCAGCTTAAAAGGATATCTAGACTGGCCCCACAGACCAACACTAGTCTTTTCTATGCACTTTTTCCTCACTCGTGCACACCCAGTACCCACTTCTCGATTGGTCACCCATCGTAGAATTGCTCTAGGCAAAGCACTCTTAACCTTAGAGTTCTTTTTGAATGAGCTTCCGGAAAAGAAGTTGCAACTTGTTGGTATGAGTATTCTATGAATCCTATTAAGCTATGTGCCTGGTCTCACATCATTGCTTGTGTGTTCTTTTGATAAACCACATGGATCCACTAGATGTCATTGCATGTGTGCTCTTTTCCAAAACCACATGGACATGCTAGAGTCATTCCATGTGTGTTCTTTTCGTAAACCACATGGATCCCGAAGATGTCATTGCATGTGTGTTATTTTCACAAACCACATGGATCTGCTAGATTTCATTACATGTGTGTACTTTTCCTAAACCACACGGATCCACCAGAGTCATTGAATGTGTGTTCTTTTCCTAAACCACATGGATTCACTAGATGTCATTGCATGTGTGTTCTTTTCCTAAACCACATGGATCCACTATATGCCATTGAAGGTGTGTTCTTTTTATAAAACACATTGATCCACTAAAGTCATCGAATGTGTGTGTTCATCAGTGTGCATCATTGTGGTTTTTGAAAATAACACATGCAATGATGCCACTCTAGCACGTGGTGTCCAACCATGTCTAGGAACCCTAGCAGCATGATAGGATTCAATTGCAGCATGCATTGTATCACCAGTTTGAAAGATGCAGCATCACCACACCCACTTGGATGTGTGTATGTATCAGTGTGCATCATTGTGGTTTTGGAAAAGAACACATGCAATGATGCCACTCCAACATGTGGTGAAACCATGTCAAGGAACTGTAGCAACATGCTGGGATTCAACTATAACATGCATTCTATCATCAGTTTGAAATATGTTGCATTACCACACCCACTTGGATGTGTGTGTATCAGTGTGCTTCATTGTGGTTTTGGGAAAATAACACATGCAATGATGCCACTCCAGCATGTGGTGTCCAACCATGCACAGGAACCCTAGCAGCATGCTCGGATTCAACTAGAGCATGCATTGTATCACAAGTTTGAAATATGCAACATCACCACGCCCACTTGGATGTGTGTTCGTGTGTGTCAGTGTGCACCATTGTTGTTTTGGAAAAGAACAAATGCAATGATACCACTCCAACCATGTCTAGGAACCCTATGCTGGGATTCAACTACAACATGTATTGTGCCACCAGTTTGAAAGATGCTGCATCAGCACACCCACTTGGATATGTGTGTGTATTAGTGTGCATCGTTGTGGTTCTGGAAAAGAACACATGCAATGATGCCACTCCAGCATGTGGTGTCCAACCATGTCCATGAACCCTAGCAGCATGCTGGGATTCAACTGCATCATGCATTCTATCACCAGTTCGAAAGATGCTGCATCACCACAACCACTTGGATATGTGTGTGTGTGTTTAAGTGGGTATCATTGTGGTTTTGGAAAAGAATACATGCAATTATGCCACTCCAGCATGTGGTGTCCAACCATGTCCAGGAACGCTAGCAACATGTTTCGATTCAACTACATGTATTGTGCCACCAGTTTGAAAGATGCTGCATCACCACACCCACTTGGATATGTGTGTGTATTAGTGTGCATCGTTGGGGTTTCGGAAAAGAACACATGCAATGATGCCACTCCAGCATGTGGTGTCTAACCATGTCCATGAACCCTAGTAGCATGCTGGGATTCAACTGCATCATGCGTTCTATCACCTGTTTGAAAGATGCTGCATCACCACAACCACTTGGATGTGTGTGTGTTTAAGTGGGTATCATTGTGGTTTTGGAAAAGAATACATGCAATGATGCCACTCCAGCATGTGGTGTCCAACATATCCAGGAACCCTAGCAGCATGTTGGGATTCAACTACAACATGTATTGTACCACCAGTTTGAAAGATGCTGCATCACCACACCCTCTTGGATATGTGTGTGTATTAGTGTGCATCGTTGTGGTTTTGGAAAAGAACACAGGCAATGATGCCACTCCAGCATGTGGTGTCCAACCATGTCCAGGAACCCTAGCAGCATGCTGGGATTCAACTGCATCATGAATTAAATTTTACCTCTTTTTCTTATGTTTTGGTAATGTGTCTAGTAGCTTGTCAAGATGGCAGCTTGTTAATTGGTAGTTTGAAAGAGCACCTTTTCCTCTCTTTCTATCAGTTATGTTTCTTTTTGCCCAAATTGGTAGAAAATCTAGAGCAGCTTCTCTCTTTGATCATTCATTCCTTTTGGTCCTAGTTTTCTCCCGATCTGGTAGCAAATCTAGAGCAGCAAATCACACCAGCAGAATACATACATTCACAAAACAAAACAAATGTAGATTTGGATGTGCGCAGCTAAATAGGATATAGCGATAGAAAGTAGGTTGCTTAACGAGGTTCGACACATTCGCTGCTCAATAGCCATCATACAGAATATACAAAAACAAAAGAAGCTGCTTAGCAGCAGCAGACACATTTAACCCCTCCTTACCAGCGCCTCAGCCTCCTCCCTCTAGCGCTTCCTCCACTTCTTACTACTCAATCCCTTGAACATGGGGACCTTGGGCTGGATCGGAGGCATGCGACCCTCTTCGATGGCCCCCCGCTGGAGGGTACTGAGGTGAATGCCGAGCGCCTGGTGTTAAGCGATGTAGGCATTGGCGTTCACGGTCTGGCCGAATTTGGGGGTCCTGGAGGTCGAGCCCTCTACATGCATCACGACGTAGTTGAAGTCGGTGCCGGCGAGTCTCTTCCTGCAGAAGGGGCAACTAAAGACGCCGGCAGCAAAGAAGGCATCATACTGGCCGGCTTGTAGCCTCCTCAGCACCTGACGAGTCTTGGTGTGCCTAGACTCGTCATCGCGGTAGATGTCACTGCCGTACACCTATTGGAAAAAAGAGGATTAGATGATGTAAGAAGATTGAGCAACTGAAATGCGAACAACCCAAACCCTGATAAACCAAGATCTAACATCCAACGATGGGAATGAGAGAAGAACAAGGGAAGGGGAGAAAACCCTAGTTACCTTCGAACATGGGTCATAATGCCAGTGTCGTAGGGGTTCACCAGAGCGATGTACTCCTCTGGATCGTAGGGGTCCCAAAAGAGCTAGATTTGCCGGTGACCGGAGGGGGCCTCCTCCCCGGTGGCTACGTCAGTAGAGGGAACGGGGGCCTAGAAGGGGACGAGGGCTACCATTGATGCCTCGATGAGGGCCTGGACGGGGACGGTGGCTGCTTTCAACGCCTCAAGGGAGGCAGGATGGATACGGGGGCCTCCTCGCTGATGGCCTTAGAGGCGAAGATGGCCACTGCATCCTCCTTTGCAATCGCCGGTGTGGTTGGGGTTTTCTCAGGTGTTTGCAGAAGGTGATGGGACAGTGGAGACAATTGCATGAGGAGAGTGAGCGAGAGTGAGGGTGGGTAGGCTGAGAGGGAGAGGGAGAGGGGCTCTATAGTTAAGGTGAAGGGAAGGGACATTTCGTTGCACCAAAGTGCACCTCGCCATGTAGGCTAATGCATCGTGCACCACGACACGTTCACAGTACATCACATTTTCCCTGGCCATGCATGGTAGTTCTCTATTCAGCCGCATGCAAAGGGCACCGATATAATTTCTAAGTACGAAGGTTGACACGGCCATAAAATTGGCGATAATTAAAAGGGGAACTGTAGAGGAGAAGGTAGATGGTTGTAAGGCGAGATTTGTGGGGTTGTGCTAGATCGGGTAGAGGGAGGTGTGGATGGGTGCGAGGGACTCGATGAAGCCAGAGACGTTAGGTGTCCTCGAGGGCCCCCTCCTCGAGACCCATTTCTCACCTCTTCGGCCTCCGGCTGACGCGTGGAAGTTTCTTGTGGTAGGGCCCAGTTGGAAGTGAGATTGAGAGCGCGCTGTGTAAAAATGGAATATGTCTTATTAAAATCAAGTGGCAATAAATTGCAGCGCCCGTCGATGAACATGCACTCGATGACCCCGTTTCCCTATGCATGTGTTGTCGTGTAGTAGTAGTAGTAAGCTTTCAAATGTTATTAAACATGACATGACCACTCGACAACTTTTTTCATCGACGACTTCATGTTCCTTCTTGTAGAAGTCTCGCTGAGTGAGACATCCATGCTATCTCACGCTGTATTGTAAAGGGAACAACGTGTGCAACGATCCACGTTGGATCACAAAGGATCAACGGTTGGTGTGCATGATCCGTGTCACAACTGTGTCAACCAATCAGGGCGTAGTAGCCAGAGTGAGCACAGGTTTGGGCTTCTACAAGAGAGAGGGCAAAACTAAGTAGTATCAAAAAACCATGGGCAAAAAGAACGAAGGGATTCAAATAGAAAATAGAAAAAAAATGGAAAGTGAGTGTCTTATACAATGAAATACATCTTGGATGTGTGTGTATCAGTGTCTAGGAACCCTAGCAGCATGCTGGGATTCAACTACAACATGTATTCTACCACAAGATTGAAATATGCTGCATCACCACACCCACTTGGATGTGTGTGTGTATCAGTGTGCATCATTGTGGTTTTGGAAAAGAACATATGCAATGATGTCAGTCCAGCATGTGGTGTCCAACCATGTCCAGTACCCTAGCAGCATGCTGGGATTCAATTACAACATGCATTGTATCACCAGTTTGAAAGATCCGACATCACCACACCCACTTGGATGTGTGTGTATCAGTGTGCATCATTGTGGTTTTGGAAAAGAAGACATGCAATGATGCCACTCCAGCATGTGTGTTCCTTTTCTAAACCACATGGATCCACTAGATCTCATTGCATGTGTGTTCTTTTCCTAAACCACATGGATTCACTAGTCATTGCATGAGTGGTCATTTCATACACCACATGGATCCACTATATGTCATTGCATGTGTGTTATGTTCATAAACCACATGGATCCACTAGAGTCATTGCATGTGTGTGTGTATCAGTGTGCATCATTGTGGTTTTGGAAAAGAACACATGCAATGATCCAGCATGTGGTGTCCAACCATGTCTAGGAACCCTAGCAGCATGTTGGGATTCAACCGCAACATGCATTCTACCACCAGTTTGAAAGATGCTGCATCACCACACCCACTTGGATGTGTGTGTGTTAGTGTGCATCATTGTGGTTTTGGAAAAGAACACATGCAATGATGCCACTCCAGCCTGTGGTGTCTAACCATGTCCAGGAACCCTAGCACCATGCTGGGATTCAACTGCAACATGCATTGTGCCACCAGTTTGATAGATGTTGCATCACCACACTCACTTGGATGTGTGTGTGTATTAGTGTGCATCATTGTGGTTTTGGAAAATAACACATGCAATGATGCCACTCTAGCATGCGGTGTCCAACCATGTCTAGGAACCCTAGCAGTATGCTGGAATTCAACTGAAACATGCATTCTATCACCAGTTTGAAAGATGTTGCATCACCACACCCACTTGGATTTGTGTGTGTGTGTGTTAGTGTGCATCATTGTGGTGTTACGAAAAGAACACATGCAATGATGCCACTCCAGCATTTGGTGTCCAAACATGTCCAGGAACCCTAGCAGCATGTTGGGATTCAAGTGCAACATGCATTCCACCACTAGTTTGAATGATGATGCATCACCACACGTACTTGGATGTGTGTGTATCAGTGTGCATCATTGTGGTTTTGGAAAACAACACATGCAATGATGCCACTCCAGCATGTGGTGTTCTTTTCCTAAACCACATGGATCCACTAGATGTCATTGCATGTGTGTTCTTTTCATAAACCACATGGATCCAGTAGATGTCATTGCATGTGTGTTCTTTTCACTAACCACATGGATCCACGAATGCCATTGCATGTGTGTTCTTTTCATTAACCACATGGATCCACTAGATGTCATTTCATGTGTGTTCTTTTTATAAACCACATGGATCCACTAGATGTCATTGCATGTGTGTTCTTTTCCGAAACCACATGGATCCACTAGATGTAATTGCATGTATGTTCTTTTCATAAACCACATGGATCCACTATATGTCATTGCATGTGTGTTCTTTTCATAAACCACATGGATCCACTGATGTCATTGCATGTGTGTTATTTTCATAAACCACATGGATCCACTATATGTCATTGCATGCGTGTTCTTTTCATAAACCAGATGGATCCACTAGATGTCATTGCATGTGTGTTATTTTCATAAACCACATGGATCCACTTGATGTCATTGCATGTGTGTTCTTTTCCTAAACCACATGGATCTGCTAGAGTCATTCCATGTGTGTTCTTTTCATAAACCACATGGATACTCTAGATGTCATTGCATGTGTGTTCTTTTCCCATACCACATGGATTCACTAGAGTCATTGCATGTGTGCTGTTTTCCTAAACCACATGGATCCACTAGATGTCATTGTATGTGTGTTGATTTCCGAAACCACATGGACCCACTAGAGTCATTGCATGTGTGTTCTTGTCATAAACCACCTGGATCCACTAGATGTCATTGCATGTGTGTTCTTTTCTTAAACCACATGGATCCACTATATGTGATTGCATGTGTGTTCTTTTCATAAACCACATGGATCCACTAGAGTCATTGGATGTGTGTGTGTATGTGTGTGTAGCAGTGTGCATCATCGTGGTTTTGGAAAAGAACACATGCAATGATGCCACTCCAGCATTGTGGTGTCCAACCATGTCGAAGAACCCCAGCAGCATGCTAGGATTCGACTGTAGTATGCATTGTATCACTAGTTTTGAAAGATGTAACATGAACACACCCACTTGGATGTCTGTGTGTGTATCAGTGTGAATCATTGTGGTTTTGGAAAAGAATACATGTAATGATGCCACTCCAGCATGTGGTGTCCAACCATGTCCAAGAACCCTAGCAGCATGCTGGGATTCAACTACAACATGCATTTTACCACCAATTTGAAAGATGCTGCATCACCACAACCACTTGGATGTGTGTGTGTGTGTTTAAGTGGGTATCATTGTGGTTTTGGAAAAGAATACATGCAATGATGCCACTCCAGCATGTGGTGTCCAACCATGTCCAGGAACCCTAGCAGCATGTTTCGATTCAACTACATGTATTGTGCCACCAGTTTGAAAGATGCTGCATCACCACACCCACTTGGATATGTGTGTGTATTAGTGTGCATCGTTGGGGTTTCAGAAAAGAACACATGCAATGATGCCACTCCAGCATTTGGTGTCTAACCATGTCCATGAACCCTAGCAGCATGCTGGGATTCAACTGCATCATGCATTCTATCACCTGTTTGAAAGATGCTGCATCACCACAACCACTTGGATGTGTGTGTGTTTAAGTGGGTATCATTGTGGTTTTGTAAAAGAATACATGCAATGATGCCACTCCAGCATGTGGTGTCCAACATATCCAGGAACCCTAGCAGCATGCTGGGATTCAACTACAACATGTATTGTACCACCAGTTTGAAAGATGCTGCATCACCACACCCTCTTGGATATGTGTGTGTATTAGTGTGCATCGTTGTGGTTTTGGAAAAGAACACATGCAATGATGCCACTCCAGCATGTGGTGTCCAACCATGTCCAGGAACCCTTCAGCCACGAAAACTTGTTCTTTCGTAGATCTGTTCGCCAGCCGCGTTGACTACTGACGTCATGCAAAATGCCACGTGGCAAACACCGATAACGCCTAGTTACCACCGTTAATAGTCATAGAAACCATGGTAGAAGCCAGGCCCAGCCAAGGCCCGCTAACAATTAAGTGGGCCGGCCCATTAGGAGAACCCAATAAGATTATGGCCCGTTACTGTTTCGTCCGATACTGTTCGAAATGGGCCCAGAGATGCATCCAACATCAGCCCATGAATCTCAGGACCATTACTGTTTCGGCCTACAGAAGCCCACTTTGTTCGAATGCTGTGTGACCCATTAACAAGCTATTGTTAAGGCCCATGGTCAGCCGGTCACTGTTCTCACAGCTCGTTCTGGGCCACCTATGAATGACCCACTTTTGAGAAGGTCCGATAATGTTCTGGCCTTTTATCGTACCGTCTGTCAACTTCTTGGGCCCACTAGCTGCCTGCAACTATTTTGATCGGGTACTGTTATGGCCTGCCAATATTTTGGCCTGTTACTGTTCTTGTCTGGTAAAATTTTCGGCCTGCTATTGTTCTACCTTGTTACTATTCTGGCCATCTACTCTTCAGGTCCGTTACTGTTGTGGTCCTTTACTGTTTTGGCCTGCCACTTTTCTGGACTGTTACTAATATTTCCTATTACTGAGCTGGGTTGCCTCTATTCTGGCCTGTTACTGCTTTGGCATGTTACTATTTTGGTATGTTACTGTTTGGCCTATTACTGTTCTAGCTGTTACTGTTATTGGTTGCCAACTGAGGGTAGGCCCATTACGGTCGCGGAAAACTATAGTTTCGGGCTTTCTAAAGCCCAGGCAAATATCATAAAATGAGTATAATTAGCGAGCATCTTTTACTGTTCATGGTAGGCCTAATACAATAACGTCAAATAACAAAGACCTAAACTCTTACCTGATCGACCTAGCTGGTGCAGTTATGATACCGCCTACCGCCATGCGTGGACGGTGTCAACTAAATGCCTACATGGCCTAGATAAAAAAAATGCCTACATGGCCTATGCGAGTTATCTAAATATTACATCAGCTACAAACTTCTTAAAAATATTACATAATATCAACACTCGAGAAAGAAAATTCAGCATTTCAGTTGAAAATCAAGTTGATTGCATTGTCCTCAATTTGCTTTCTCAATCCATCAACTGCATCTCCCTTTGAGTGTGACAACTACATTGGAAACCCACCTTGAGACATGATCTTGTAGCCCCCTCTTTGGTGGGAATAGCAATAATTGCAGTCTGAAACTAAGTAATAACAAGTTAATACAACAAACAAGACAAACTACTCATAACTAAGAATGAAGCAGATAGAAATTATAATCGCATCATATGAGAACTTGTATACCAGGAATGAAAATGAGGAATGAACTATATATTGTAGAGGATAGTTATGTCGTTGCTTAGGACGAACTAGAACGAGATGCGAGATATAGTAGCATCACATGTGAACCTATAGAACAAGACAAACAATCATTAGAAAAGTGTGCCTACAATGAAATGAGCAATCAAACAAAGTGTTTTTTAGAATTTCAGCAAATATAAACGAGGCAGGTGATATAAGCAAATATATATGGAAGCAGTGGTATTTCCTGGAATGCAAGAGACATACGGTGACTCAGAATTTATGGTGAGTTACACAATGTCATGTTGTTTCTGTCATAGCTAAGAATCAACCGATAGAAATATGGCATCGTAAGAGAACTTCTAGAGCAGGAATGGGCACCACGAGTGAACTACATAATAGAGGACAGTTATGCCATTGCTTAGGACGAACCAGCACCAGATAAGGAAATAATGGCATCGCTTGTGAACCTGTAGAAGAGGCTATGCAAACCATCATGTTCATTGTTCCATTCTGGGCTCTATGCAAGAAAAAGAAAATAGTTAGTGTTGCAGCTTTTGAAGAACCAGATGGCAACAACAAAATTATAATAGAATTAGTATGAAGAGTCTAAACGGGTACTACATGACAACATAACGATGCCAAGGAGGAAACAATAACATGAACTTATCTCAAGACAAACCAGATAGATTCAGTAACTATGGAGCAGGGAATCCAAACTAATATTTTCCTTTTTACATTTTGCAAGAATTGCACGATAGCAGGCAATTACTGTTGTTCGGAGTAGCTAAGAACATGTGCATGACTTCAAAATTTGTAGAGCAACGAATGCCATAGTATCTAGCACGAAGAACAGGCGTGCGCTTTGACTAGGTGTACAGGACGATTAGAAAAATGCAGTTCACTACGACAGGCTTGGACCTGTTGTACTGCTGACAAAACAAAAAAAGAATTGGTGATTTGGTTACCATGGTCACATAGGCTTCTAAGCATCATCCGTACCGGTGCGAGTGACATCCTTGTCACCCAGGGTGCTTCGGTTGCGCCGGCTGTTTGCGACGGGGAAGCAGATCTTGGGCACTAATACATTGCAAATGTATCTATAATTTTTGATGCTCCATGCTTGGTTTTATCCACTTTCTTGTGTTTTATTCCAACTTTGGAGTGCTTTTCATATGATTTCTTGGACTAACCTATTAACAAGAGCCACAGTGCCAGCTGCCTTTTTTCTGCTATTTTTGGTTCCAAGAAAGTCAGAAAATGAATATTCTCGGAATTGGACGGGACAAAATCCAAAGTGCCTATTTTTCCGGATGTCATCAAGTGCCAGAATACGAGACGGAGAGGGGCCAGAAGGCGGCCACACCACCTGGCCGCGCGGCCAGGCCTGGCCCGCACCCAGGGGTGGTGTGGCCAGCCCAGGCACCCCCTCGGCCTCCTCTTCCGACTATAAGATGCCCTCGGGACGTAAATCCTAAGTACCCGATCAAAAATCCACGAAAGAGTCTGTAGCCGCCTTCTTCTCCATCCCTATATCGGGAGGGATCTGAAGCTCTTCCCGGCACCCTGCCAGAGAGGGGATTTCACCCTAGCGGCCTTCTTCATCCCCATGCAAGCCTCCGGTGTGATGCGTGAGTAGTTCACCCTTGGACTATGGATCCATGTAGTAGCTAGATGGCTGGTTCTCCTCCTTTGTGCTTTCATGTTGAGATCTTGTGAGCTCCGTTCATGATCAAGATCATCTATTTGTAATTCTACATGTTGTGTTTGCAGGGATCCGATGGATATTGAGATGCTATTTTAGATTGATTATTGATTCTATCATGTCTTTGTTATTTGTGATCTTGCATGCTTTCCGTTGTTAGTAGCTATCTTGGCCAAGTAGATGCTAGCAACTCCAAGAGTTAGTATTTATGCTCGATAGTGGGTTCATGCCTCTAGTAATCTGGGGAAGTGACATAAATCTCTAAGGTACTAGATGTGTTGTTGCTACTAGGGAGAAAACAACAATCCTTTCTTCATAGAACAATCATATTGTTTACTTTACATGCAGTTCGTAAAGCAATAATCTGTTGCTTACAACTTAATACTGGAGGGGGTTCGGATGATAACCTGAAGGTGGATTATTAGTCATAGATGCAGTTGGATGGCGGTCTATGTATAATGTTGTAATGCCCAATCAAGTTCCAAAGGAGTCAAGATGATTAGTATATGCATGTATTGCTTTCTCGATGTTTGTCAATTGCCCCGCTGTAATTTGTTCACCCAGCATGTTATCTATCTTAAGGAGAGCCACCTCTAGTGAACTATGGATCACGGTCCTTGTCTTTTACATACAGTCTACAATCTTTTACTTCTTTGTGTTTACTTTCTGCAAACTTTTACTTCTTTCCATTCGATACGTTTAATCCTTTGTTTTCCGCAAAACACGGTGAGATTGACTACCTCATCGCAAGTTGGGGATAAAGTTCTGTGGTTGTGTTGTGCAGGTCTCCACGTTGCTACTAGCACCGGTAGTGCGCCCTACCAAAGCTCAGCTAGTAACACCTTTGGGGTGTTTCCTTGGTCCTACTGGTTTGATTAAACCTTGGTTTCATAACTGAGGGAAACTTGCTGCTGTGCTCATCATACCTTCCTCTTGGGGTTCCCAACGAGCTCTACATCAACCACGCTCTAGCATTTTTCTGGCGCCGTTCATTGAGCCATCAAGCATTTTTCTGGCGCCGTTGCCTGGGAGTCAAGGACATCTTCACAAGGAGAGTCCCTCATAACCAATCTCTTTACTTTTTTATTTTTGTTTTGCTTAGTTTTCTTTTTGCTTTGTTTGCTTGTTTTGTTATTCAAAAAACACAAAAGATTAGTTTTACTAGTTTGCTTTCTTAAAAAAAACACAAAAAAAATTAGTTCCTATCTTGAGTTGCCACTATGTCTAGCCTTGCTCCAATCACTATGTCACCCGAGGAAATGATTTTCACTTTTAAACAAGGAATTGAGGAAAGTTTTAAGGAAGCTTGGTCTAGAATCTCTGATCTACATGAAAAAACTGAGCCTAAAATGACTCAAAGCTTGTTCCTTAGCAGTTTTTACCTTGGGATTTCTCTTTGCTATAGATATGCTCTAGATGCTATTGTGGGAGGATATTTCCTCCAATGTAATGAGGATGATGCTACTAATGCTATAAAGAAATTTATCCTCACTTACAACATGCCTATCCAAACTGATATTTCTTTCGCAAAAATATTTGCTAGGTCGAACACTCTTGAGACTAGCACTACTAGCTTAGAAAATTGCTATAATACTCTTAGGGAGCATCACAGTTATGTTCCAATAAACTCTGAACCATCAAAGTGGTTCCCTACAGTAAAGATTGAGATGAACACTGAAACTTTTCAAGCTCGCTGTGATATCATGTCTGAATTTAGCCACATGCCCAAAGATATTTATAAATCTCTGAATACTTGGGGGCTCACTAAAGGAGGAAAGAAATATCTCTTGCTAATAATACTACCATATTACCTCTTGGAATAGCTTAAGGAGTGTTTACAAATATCCTTGGGAAAATGATTTCTATTGATTATCTTGTTATTGAATGTGCAGGAAAAGGACAAATTACACTTGGAAGGTCCCTATTAGAACTCCTTGGAGCAATAATAGATGCGGGAAAGGGGACCATGCACCTATCTTATCCACCAAACAATCATAATTTCTCCAAGGTTAAGAATAAAAGTAAGAGAGGTAAGGGCAAGAAATTTGGTCTTAATGCTTCTTCATTTGAGAACACTTGATTCTTTTTCTCGCTTCTTATGCCTAACTTAAAGGGGTTAAAGAAAAGTACTTATTGGGAGATAACCCAAAAGTTTTAGATGAGTCTTGGAAGTTATTACCTCTGCAATAACCGCTCCTTATCATTTTTATTTGCTTTTTGTGCCAAGAGTAACCTCTAATGAGAGAGAAGTAATGATTGGGAAAGTTGCTGTCCCGAAACAGATTTTTGTGCTTCACCGTAAAGATTCGTGTAAAATCTCTGAACGTCTTTTTAAGGCGTGAATTTTTGTGCTACTTCCCCAGGTTATTATCTAACTTTCGTTAGTTCAGCACTTTTTGATTTGAGCCACAGAAGGTCTTTGAAAAAATTCATCTTTACCTGTTGGTCTGTTTTGACAGATTTCTGCCATTTTTTGCATTTGCTTCTTGTTGGTTCCTTCTTGAGTTCTTTTGGGGAGTTGAGCTTTTTGAGGTAAGTGCTACAGTAGCTAGTGTTCTAATGGAAGTTTATTTGGTGTTAGAACTGAACCTTAAGACTTATTTATCTTGAGTGCACTAATGTTGCTAATAAAGATTGTGTGAAGTTTTGTATGAAGGAAAAATTTCAGGTGTATGGAAGGAATGAGTAATGAGATGAAGGATGGAATAAAGCTCAAGCTTGGGGATGCCACGCGTGTCACCCCAAGAAATATCCAAGAAGTACAAGCGTCAAATCTTGGGGATGCCCAAGGCATCCCCTTCTTCATCAATAAAAATCCCAGGTTTCTTCCAAACGCTTTATTTTTGTTGTTTCATGCACATTTGTGTTGTTCTTGGAGCGTGCTCTTTTTCGTTTTCATTTTGGTTTTTCGTTTGCTTGCTTTGCTTAGTTTTCTGAATAAATTGGTTGGACCCCCTCTTTCATACATTGGTTTGCAAATAGTTTGGTTTGGTTTGGAAAAGAGTAGGAAAGTTCATACTTAGGTGGTAAAAAGAGCTCGTTTTTGACTATGGCCTATGCTTTGTCATGCCATGCTTGATATTGTTTTGGCTGTATGCTTAGTATTATTTGCTGTAGCATGACTTTTTATAAACAATTGAGATTGCTTAATGTGCCTTGGATGAATCATGCGTTGTTTTAGCATATTAAAACATAGTATAGTGGTATTCTCCTTTGATGCTTTATTTGAGTTGACTTGGTGCATGCTCACACCATGTTATGACTATCTCAAGTCACCATAGCCTTTATGATCCTTTAGTTTTCAACTTGTAGTATCACTCTATGCTTTGATCAATGATGTTTTGTCGCTCTGCATGATTATGGCCATTATTGCTCTCTTATTTTGTCGCTCCCAGGCTTTTGCTAGCCTCCACAATAAAGTATGAGTTCCACTCATGCATCCAAGTCCCTAAACCAAGTTATTCCAAAGAGTCCACCATACCTACCTACTAGCTTATGCTATTGCAAGTATATTCATGCTTTTGTTTACCTTCCAAATTAAACTTATTATGAGAAAACTAGTGATTAAAGCTCTCACGAACTTGATGGCACACTTTACTTTTCTTGCCCTTAATAAACTTGAACCATTGTGTCTTCTATGTTGTATATGCTTGCACTTATTTGTTGGGAATTAGCAGAACCATGCTTTCATGGGGAATGCTTTCAACATTGCACTTGGTACTTGTACCTAGTTGATATCATGCTCTATTGTATATGGATGTCATCGGTGTGAAATGAAAGGGGAGCTTGTAAGTCCATGGAGATATGTATATGTGTTAGAGAAATGCCTGGGCCGCTGGTCTAATCCATGCTGACATGGTGGAAACCTGCAGCGTAACCATAATGAGCTTTCTATGAAGCATTCTTCTTATAAAAAAAGAGTCCTATATTGAAAACAAGGAGAAAAGAAAAAAAGATACTATGAAAAGAGGAAAGACAGAAAAAAGCACCATATTCCCATGGTAAATAAGAAGAATGTTGAGATACTCGTTGTCTGCTTGCCTTGTCATTTTGATATGGGGATTCTTCTGTATCATCGGGCAAGGGGTAGCCTGTTGGCGGTTCTTAATGATACACATGTACTTACAATGAAAAGAACTTACCAGTGACTAAACTTGAGTAGCATGAGGAGCGGCTCTCGTATACAAGGGACATGAGATTTCTGACTTATACTTCGTCAATCATGTACACTATAGTTTGTTCACTTTAACCTTAATCACTTCAAGATGCTTATGATAGGGGCAATGAGAGCTGAAAGCTATAAGTACCATAATTTTTTAAAGCCCTTTATGAGACTTGAATCCCTACTTCCTTTTATAAAGGCCTTTCTTCCACCATTATATTGTGTCTCCACCTTCTATCTTTATGTACTTACTTTGAGAGCATAGTGGCCATTCTTAGTTCTATGCGCATTGTCCCAAGACTAGTTGATTGATGCATACTTTGATATTGCTTGTTTTAAACTATTGTATCTAGTCACTCTTATGAACTTTGAAGGTGTCCTATGCATTTATATTTGCTACTCCATTGAGGGACAAGATGAATACTATTATGCTATGTTTTCTTTATGTGAAACAAACAAATGTCTTGCAAAGCATTGTTATTCATGAATCTTTTGTTTGTGCCTTTTCATGTTGCACCATAGTTTCTTTGTCTTATTGCTAGAACTTTGTCTTTCATGTTATGATTAAAGTACTATGATCCTAGTTTTGAATGTTTTGCAAATACTTTGATCAAGTCTTTGATGGTGCATGTCACCTCAAAAATTATGCTTTCTTTTTATCACTTACCTACTCGAGGACGAGTAGGAGTTAAGCTTGGGGATGTTGATACATTGCAAATGTATCTATAATTTTTGATGTTCCATGCTTGGTTTGATCCACTTTCTTGTGTTTTGTTCCAACTTTGGAGTACTTTTCATATGATTTCTTGGACTAACCTATTAACAAGAGCCATAGTGCTAGCTGCCTATTTTCTGCTGTTTTTGGTTCCAGAAAGTTAGAAAATGAATATTCTCAGAATTGGACGGGACAAAAGCCAAAGTCCCTATTTTTCCGGATGTCATCAAGTGCCAGAATACGAGACAGAGAGGGACCAGAGGGCGGCGACACCACCTGGCCGCACGACCAGGCCTGGCCCGCGCCATGGGGTGGTGTGGCCAGCCCAGGAACCCCCTCGACCTCTCCTTCCGACTATAAGATGCCCTCGGGACGTAAACCCTAAGTACCCGATCAAAAATCCACGAAAGAGTTTGTAGCCGCCTTCTTCTCCATCCCTATATCGGGAGGGATCTGAAGCTCTTCCCGGCACCCTGTCGGAGAGGGGATTTCACCCTAGAGGCCTTCTTCATCCCCATGCAAGCCTCTAGTGTGATGCGTGAGTAGTTCATCCTTGGACTATGGATCCATGTAGAGATTGACAACCTCATCGCAAGTTGGGGACAAAGTTCTGTGGTTGTGTTGTGCAGGTCTCCACGTTGCTACTAGCACCGGTAGTGCGCCCTGCCAAAGCTCAACTAGTAACACCTTTGGGGTGTTTCCTTGCTCTTACTGGTTCGATTAAACCTTGGTTTCATAACTGAGGGAAACTTGCTGCTGTGCTCATCATACCTTCCTCTTGGGGTTCCCAACGAGCTCTACATCAACCATGCACCAGCACTTTTCTGGGCGCCGTGCATTGAGCCATCAGGCACTCGATGCCGGCTTCAGCGTGGTGGACGAGGGAGAACCAGTGCACTACACGGAGGTTCAGGTAAGGTATGGGTGGGGAGGATGCCGGCGATATTGATGCAGATCTTGGGCAGTTGTTTCCGCATTTGGCGCCATGGAGGCAAAAGTGGGAAAAGGAAATCAGGTGCGGTGGATGATGACAGACTTGGTGACCAAGGTCTAGTGTGGTGGACGTTAGTGAAGTGGCAATGATGCTTTGGATGAGACCACAGCTGATGCAGCTCCGGTATAATGTTGGCTGAGGAGTGCATGGTGTCGAGTTCCGGCAGGGAAAGCTAGCCATAGAAGTGCCGCGGGAGGTTGCGGGCGCGAGAAATTTCGAAGTGTTTGAAATGGAGGGGCGTGAGGGAGTGGGGACCACGTGATTTTGGTATCGTTTGAAATGGAGGGGCACGAGAAATTTTGCAGTGTTTGAAATGGAGGGGCGCGAGGGAGTGGGGACCATGTGATTTTGGTATCATTTGAAACTTAGGGGTGCCAGATATTTCATAGTGTTTGAATGTAGGGGCACGAGGGAGTGGGGACCACGTGATTTTTGTATCGTTTGAAACGGAGGGGTGCCAGATATTTCGCAGTGTTTGAAATGGAGGGGCGTGAGGGAGTGGGGACCACATGATTTTGGTATCGTTTGAAACGAAGGGGCACCCGGAATTTCGCAGTGTTTGAAATGGAGGGGCGCGAGGGATGGGGGACCACGTGATTTTGGTATTGTTTGAAATAGAGGGGAACTAGATATTTGGCAGTGTTTGAAATGGAGGGTGTGAGGGAGTGGGGACCACGTGATTTTTGTATCGTTTGAAACGGAGGGGCGCTAGATATTTTGCAGTGTTTGAAATGGAGGGGCACGAGGGAGTGGGGACCACGTGATTTTGGCCGTCTAGCAATCTTTTCCGTCCATCCCAAATCAATGGGCCATAGGGGATACCTTCCCTTCGAAGGCTCTGGCGCGGACGCCTATGCAAGCAATCGCTGGGTGTCCCAGAGTAGACTATAGGGGTAGATGTGTAGGTTACTGTAGTACGAGACAATTAATCTGGCTAGCTGGCGCGATGTCATTTTGGCGCTCCACGAGTTCAAACTTTTACTTATGGTGTTCAGGAGTGAATGCATGCAACTCAAAAAAAAGGTACTTATGTGATTACATGTATGATATTATTAGGATACTGAGTTGCATGCATCATGTAGTAATGAGTGGATTATATTGGGTTGATCATTGTATTACTTGTATTCTCGCCATATATACGTTGATCATAGTCTAGTTACTGGGTTGCATGGATGTGAGCACAATTGATTGAGTGACAAACATTTTTTTGTGCGGTCGAGGCCCCCGTCCGCTGATGACCCTCGCGAATCAACACAGCTCACACATAAGTGTATTTTTTACATAGTAGTAGTAGGAACATCATCCAGGGAGACATAGTTCAGCGTCTAGCAATTTTGTCCGTCCAATCTGAAATCAACGGGTCAAAGCGGATACCTTCCCTGCGAAGGCTCTGGCGGGAATGCCTATGGAAGGAATTGGTGGGTGTCTGTGGGTAGACTATAGGGATAACTGTGCTTGTGACCTAAAGTACTCTAGACAATAGCTGGGTGTCCCTGACGCTGACGGTGCATTTTCTTTTCTAGATAGACACCGCGCCTCCTGATAGTATATACTACTACTATCTAAATGGTGGAGCGTAGCTGAGTAAGAAAGATTCCCTATGGTGAGTCTAGTACTACACAATGTCTACTGCAATAAAGAAATGAAAAAGGAACCACAGAAGAGAACAAGGTTGAAGAAAACTTGTAAGTTAAACATAGACTATAACATGCATAAGTTATTAGTCTATGTTAGTAGAAGAATATACTAATTATTAGGTAATAGACTAATTTCAGCTTGGTATGTGTGAATAACTCACTGCCACATAAGCAATTTTACTGAGTAGGACCCTGACCAGCCACACTGTATTGAAAAAGTGATTCCTAACCTTCTCTCACCTCCTATTGAACCGGTTCTATACATTCTAGGAATCGGTTCATGCAACCTGACCCAAAGAAGCGGTTCTAGAACTTAGTTCACTTCTTTCATGCAACTGTGGGGCCAAGTGGTAGAAATGTGAGGAGAGCCAGGATGCATGCATGCAGAGAGAATAAATAGTGGGTCCCACCAGTGATTCCATACACTACAGCTTTCCCAGAGCGGTTCCAAATTCTGAAAAAACATTTCTTGAACCGACGCAACAGTGTGGCTGATACTCATGAAGTTATTTGCACTATGACTAGCCTAAAAGGATTCTTCCCCTAGATTTTGCTTATCTCCAGCAGGAACCCTATTATCTCCCCTATATCATAACCATAATATTTGAATAGGAAGAGGAAAAAAATCACCCAATAACTCACTCAACGACGTAGGGGCCACGTAAAGGGAAGACAAAACAGTTGATATAATAAGTATACTAGACACTAGATCCGGATCCCTACACATCTGACAAAGTAGAAAGTATGACCAAATTTAAAGATGACTCGTTGACGATTTAATTATTTTGATTTATCAGACATACTCTCCCTCCATCCTAATTTTTCTAAAAATGCCCTCCAACCCAATTAAAAAGGATATCACATATTTGACTAAATTTGAATGTATATGTACACTAAACAGTGATTACTATGCAGCAAGTATATCGTTACAAAATCTCCACAGAGCGCATTCGAACGCTAAAGAGTGCAATATAATTATGCGAAGACGGATGAGAAACAAATGATCCATGCACCCAAAAGAAAGAAAAAGCCAGGCCACGTAGGCAAGTCCTCCCCTTCCAAGTTCCTACTCCAGGATTCGGTGATTGCAACACTGTGGTCGCCCTGCGGAGGCAGGGCCTTGACGACCTCCGCAATGGTCGTGACCTCGACGGCCAACATGAGATGTCTTCTCTCTTCCTACTTAGCAGGGCGTGACCTGTACGATCTCCGCAGTGGTAGCTGTTGGCTACGAAGCACCATGACTTCCTTCGCACTCAGCGTGAAGAGTGGAGGAGTCACGCTCGTAAGATCGTGCGAGCTTCATTTGAAAAGCCAAATCGGCTCGGAGGTGATCACCCTCTAGGTTGAGCTCAAAGTTTTTCTGAAGAATGTTGATGTTATGGCTGTAGATTTCATCTACTTTGGCGAAGATTCTCGCCCTGACTTCCTGCATGGAAAAATGCATCATGAGTAAGAGAGCATGGAGTGCATGCAGACAAGAACATAAAATTTCAATACATGCATAGTGACTACAGTACCTATCTTCTTTGACCGAGAGCGGGCATGAGGGCATCATACGCATCAGAGATATCCGTCGTGCTATCAACCCGTGGGGTGGAAAATTCGACGCTCGAGCCACCTGCCTTGGAAGATGTTCAGAGACAGTTCAATAGTAGGAGCAAACAGCCTAGGAATCAATGGAAGTGCAAACCTACCCGGACTCTTGGTCCTCTTGATAGCCGCTCTTCGGATACATGCGCGAAGACGAGCCCTCGCCCCATGGCTTGTCTCCTTTCTTGGTCCGATCTTGTAGGTCACCCTGCCGGTGGGATTTCTCCATGGCCCTAACCACCACCATCTTGCTATTCTTTCAATGAGACAGGATATTTTGTGACATCGCTGGATGAAGAAGTAGAGAACAAAGGGAGGAGCAGGGGAAAAAATGGTTTCTATGAAGGCGGAGCAAGGTAGTACTAGTAGGAAGAGAGAGGAGAGTGAATAGTGGAAGCAAAACATCAAGTACTGGGTCTCGTCGCCGGCCTTCGAGTAATTTCGTTGGTCCATCAAGCGATCGAGCTACTAGCTGCAAATATCTATGACCCACCCAAAGTTTATGGAGAAATTTGGCTAGATACATAGTGGTGCAATCAATTGGCTTATGCTGTACTAAGTGGGTCCCATCTTTAGGATTGGTTTTTGCCGGCCAATCTAGTAAATTTCTAGTAGATTGGGAAAAAATCTAGTACGTACATTTCTTAGGCATGTTAGGAATGGCTCACGCTATGCTTGCTCACAGTAGTTGTACTCCCTCTGATCCATATTTACTTGTCGCTGAACTGGACGTATCTAGCAATGAATCAGAGGGAGTAGTAGTAGTAGTAGTAGTAGTAATAGTCACACTGAATATAGTTAGGGCTTGATGCATAAGCATCACAAATGGTCGCGAAAAGATCGAATGGGAAACTTAAAGATAACTTAGGGCTTCTTTGGATAACAAGATTTAAAAACACAGGAATTTGACTCGGTCACAGGTACAAAACAATGGATTGCAAAACAGAGGAAATAGCTTTCTTTGGACTACAGAATTTCAAAACATAGGATAACAAGGTCGGAGGTACAAAATAGAGGAAATCTGCTGGCTTAAAGTCATTTCAATGAAACATAGTAAACGCGGAGGAAAATTGCCTAAATCCTACGGGAATGAGTGTAAAAAAGTGGATGTTGAAATTCCTATGGGATTGGGGTGTAGAAATCCAGTCTATATGAATCTTCGAGGTATGCTTCCTTTCATCCAGTGGGCTTCCTCATGAAAAAATCCTATGGGTCGAATTCCTCCAAAATTCCTTTGAAAATCCTTCGATCCAAATTGGCACTTAAACAAGATGTGCGTGCTCACAACAGACGAACACCTTCCGACAGGAGGTGATATGGTCATAGATTTTCATCTTGAACCCGTCTGCGGTGACCTTGAATATAAGGTAGTCACCCTCCTCCAACTCATGGAAAGTAGCAAAGGTAACCCATTCTTTGTCCAGGACGATCTGGTCTTTGTTGCGATTGGCATGGACAACCCACTCGCATTCCTCGCATGCTTGGACCACCACTAGTTGTGGGTAGGGCGTCCCTTCAAGTAAGGCTTGAAGTAAGTCGGGATGATAAGCATATACAAGTCATGCTGGACTAACTGGATGTATAAGCGCCTAGGATGATGCGCTGTGGCATGGTGTCCAACCAACCTAGGGTGTCTTCTCGGTTTGGAAGAACTAGCGACCAACCTTGTAGCACTTGCCCTTGCTAAGGCCTCCACTCTCCTGCCCGGTAGCTTCAACTCCCTTGGTATGATGGGGAGAGCATCTTCATAGCCACTTGGAGCTAGAGCAGTCCGGTCAAGAATGTACTCTAAGTTCGATATTACAACTGGGTCGTCCTACATGAAATTACCATTGCGTCAGTCCTTTGGAATTACCAAAACACCACAATGCATTGTATAAATTGACTAAATATCACAATGAGTCATCACACCATCAAAATTACCTAAACAACTCAAGGTATCAGGTAAATAAATTGCCTACACAGCACAATGCATCATCACAATGACCTACCCCGATGGGTCCTCAAAATTATTTGAACAACTACTAGAAGGAATAACATTTAATTAGATTGATTAAACAACACAATGCATAATCCGAATGGCTAAAACAGCACAATGCATTATCTGGATAGACAAAACAACATATATGCAGTGCATCATCAAAAATACCAAAGCAGCACAAGGTACCATGCAATTAAATTTAATAAACAGTGTCTACACAATCAAAATTACCTAAACTGATGGGTCATTGAAATAATTTGAATAGATAGAAGGCATATCATTTAGTTCTAAACAACGGAACGCAGATCAAAATGGATGAAACAACATAGTGAGGAGACATGACACAATGCATCATAAAAAAATACCAAAACCGCACAACGCGTCATGGAAAATTCCTAAACAGCACAATGCATCATCTAAGTACCAAAACAGAACCCTGCATCATCGTCATCAAGAATATTGCATAACTAAGCATAACAGCACAAAAGACAAATATAGATACATTCGAATCTAGGCAAAGTCAAGTCGGTTATTTCTAGAAGGAGGGAGTATAAAGAACAGCACAAAAGACAATTATCAAGAATATGACATACAACTAAGCAGTTCAACAAAGGACCTGCAGTACACGTTGCAAAAATCTGACTATATTCATGTCAGATTTGGGTTAAAGCCCCAATCCTCCAGATCTAACCTCGTTGCATTTGGGGGGGGGGGCGCGAACTTGCATAGGGGTCGATGGTTTGATCAGATGAACAAGGCGCCACTGATGAAGAACCAGCCACATACACCGAAGAAGCACAGACAATCGCTGATGAAGGGGGGCCTCGATAGGGGTTTCACCCTGTACACTCTGAAATTTGGCACATTGGGAATGAGAGTCCAACCTGCAGAAGAAAAGGGCGCGTCCGCCGCTGCACGAGCATTCTGTCCCAATGCATGCGACGCCGGATGCTTGGATGACCGCTCGGCGGGCAATGAGTGTTTCGGCACGACCGGCCGAAACCCTAAGGGCAACAGATGCCTCACCTTGGGCACGACTAACAGACATGCGAAAGGCGAAGGACACTTCAGAGAGGGCTTTGAGGCCGTCGGAATCGAACAAGCCACCTGCAGCCCCAAAGCAGAGCTTGATGGGGACCACAACTCAACCACAAACAAAGGTTTTAGCATTAGTTTCATCTAGGCAACAGCTGGGTTAATGACTAAGAGTTGTGAGGTGAGTGCGGGAATGTGATAGCGAGAGAGGGAATGGTGTAGGAGGAGTTAGAGAATGGGAGTGGGTAACCCTCTATCCGCTTTCGTAGTACTGTACTACAAAAAAACTGCGTTTCACATATCATCACTTTTTGACGAACTAGTTCATTTCTTTGAACCGACTAAAATAGTGGGTACCCTTTAGGTTTCAAACTTCCATCTGGTACATGTTTTGCTAGTAGTAAGTACAGTACAATACTTTGTATTACCCTCCATCCCAAAATATAAGGTGCCTAAGGATTAGTCAAGAGTCAACATTTTTAAGTTTGACCATGATTATACACACGAATATAAAAATTTATAATACTAAACTAATATCAATAGATTCACCATAAAGTATATTTTCTATATATAGTCATTCAATATTGTAGATGTAGATACTTTTTTCTAAATATTTGGTCAAAGTTAGTAAGGTTTGACTTTGGACCAATCCTTGGATGCCTTATATTTTGGGACAGAGGGAGTAGTATAAAACATTTTTTTATATAGAGGAAATTGCACGATCCACCATCTTTTCATCGCACTTTTGCACAAAACACTTGGTGGACGTCCTTTTTGCACATTTTAATAGTTTTTGGCCAAATATGCACAAATTTGGTCAGTTAGTCCTGTAATGACCGATATAACCTCATTGGTAGCAAGACTTACAAGTGGTCCCCGAATGCCATTTCTCCCATTCACACGCAAAGATTTGAATGATGCTAAAAACTGGATACTAACGATATTTGTCACCCAAAATACTTTTTGGATGCATGTAGCTGGTATGTAAGAGACTTATTTCATATGAAACATCAATGTTTACACAAAGGTACCAACATATCAGTCTGTCGCACATTGAATTTGTGAAGGCTTTATTTGGTTGTAATAAACTTGTTTTTGAACATAACTTGTTTGTACATAAGATTTGTCGTTTCATTGACATATCCAAGTGTCCTTTGAAGAATTTATTTTAAAGTGTCGGACGAACGATATATGTCTATGTGTTACACCTCACACAAAAAACACCCAAATTCATCATAAACATTAAGCAAATTATTATTTTTCTAGGATTTATTTTCCTGAGAGCAAGCACGGTGAATATGCCTCGGAATTCCATAAGCCCAGTTTCCAGACAAAGTTTACACATGTTTCACTTACAATTACGAACTTTTTTGAGTTCTCAAGGTTTCCTAGCGAACTTCACATTATTAAACTAATTTAAGCTGATTTATCAATATTAGATAAAATTTGAACTATGAGTAAGTAGTAGATTGCTCTTAAAGTTATACACATATCTTTTGAAGATACCGACTCCCAGACTATCAATATATCGGAAACAAATGAATTTGTTGAATTCAACTTCTTGCTAAGCATTTCCATGTACAAAGTTTGTCTTTTATTTGAAAATAATAAAAAAACATTGCACGGTGACCTCTGATTTGTCCTACTTGCTGTGAAAAATGATTATTATCAAGAGAGTTCGCATATAAAAATAAATGTAATTGAAAATATGGCCTGCCATGTATGAACATCTCCTTAGGGTTCAGGCCGAAAGATAAGCTAAATGGCCTTATATATGTACACCATACTTTATGGTAATGTTCCCATATTTGGTAGATGAGTGCATCTTGGTGATGGCTCTAAAATATAGCCATCGACATCCATATTTAAACTAGATATTAATCATATTTTTAAGAAATATCTCTCTAAACCCTGCCACAAATGTTAATATTCAGAGGGGTATGCAATCCTTTGTTCTTGTATTTTTCCCGCGCAGATAATGCCGTTTAAAGGAGGGAATCACTACATTAAAGTCAAATATACGAGATTTCCAACAACCAGAATAAACAAGGAGCCGTCCAACGATGGCAGACGCCGTAACGACCAACTATACGACCAGAGCAAAAATTCCGACCGTATAGCTTCGGTCGTATAGTTGGCGCCGCCACCGTTAGGTCAAACAGAACAACTTTCATGAAGGGACCCCTATATAAAGAAGCCTTAGGAGACGGGAAAACAATGCTCACCTCTCCCCAAAGAAGCCAGACTCTGCCAAAAAGCCGCCTCAGATCTATAAGCCCTTCTCCATCTCCATAGCCATCTTCCACCACTTGTAATAGTAGATCTCTTCTCGGATTGGAGACATTGTAAGACTATTGCTATCAATCTTATGATTTTCATTATAATGTTTGTGATTGTGTATCTCATCTCTATGTGTGAGTAATTATCCTTGGGTAACTGATTTGGCCTAGCCATGTAGCAATTGTGCATGTGATTTATCATTGATGGGATCGTGTATTAGTTTGTATGACATGATGATTATTGTATCCTCTCTTGCCTCAATCCAAGGACTTGTCAGGTACCCAAGACCCCGAGGGTTGAGCCAGGTATAGGGAGTATGAGTGATGACTGCTGCAGGTTGGGAACCCTAGTGACAAAAGGGGTAGTACGGCTGTATGTGAGGGATTTGCTTGGGATTAACGGTGACATCACTATGCATATCATTAGTTCTCTTTCTTCTATGGATGAGACTAGTAGGTTATTGCTATAAGCGGTTGCGGAGGCAATAGCAATTATGGATGCACTGCCCACATATAATATATCTTGCTCTAACAAGTACACACATACTTTATTTCTATCTTTTATTTCCATCACATGTTTTTGCACAACTACAGGTGAAACCGAAGGCCCTCTCTCTCCATCATCGACAACAACAAAAAGACGCAAGCTACTAGTCCGGTAAAAACACAAAAGGAATTGTAAAACTCCCGAAGGTCCGTTAAAGTAACTTAACTACGCATTCGCTTCCCGTGGATTCGATAACCTAGGTCTACTAGGGAAAGAGAGCTATACTACATCCGTAATCCGGATCGAAGGTATCAACCCTTTTTCTGGCACCGTTGCCAGGGAAGCAATAGCTACCCTGGTGAGGTTATTAGGAACCTTGCTAGTTTTAATTCTTGTTTTTAATTTTGTTAGTTTCCTTTCAGTCTTTATTTGATAAACCAAAACAATTAGTTAATCTTTAATTTCTTGTTTTCACAGTTATAATTTTTAATCTAAGAAAACCCCAAAACATAGGAAGTATGGCTGAAAAGAAGCTTGGGGAGTTTGCTACTCCCAATAATGATTATTTGTGTACTCCTATTACTCAATCACCAATCGCTGCTGATGACTATGAAATTGAGCCCCATTACTTAAGTTTGGTTCAACATAATCAATTTGGAGGCTCTACTGTTGAAGACGTAGGTATGCACTTAAATACTTTCACTGAAATATCTGATATGATGCGTATAAAAGATGTTAACCCTGATGCGGTCAAATTAAGTCTATTTCCTTTGTCTCTAAGAGGGAGAGCTAAAGAATGGTTGCTATCTTTGCCTACAAATAGTATTACATCATTCGTCGTATGTACTTCTTTATTTATGACTAAATTTTTCCCACCTGCAAAGACTATGCAACTTTGATCTAATATTACTGGTTTTAGATAGGAAGAGCGTGAGCCACTAGTGGTTGCATGGGAGAGGATGAAAGAATGCCTAAGAAAATGTCCTAATCATGTGATGGAAGATTGGTTAATCATCCATTTATTTTATAATGCTCTTAATCCTGTGTCTAAGTCTATGCTTGATACTGCACCTGGAGGAACATTTATGGGTAAACATATTACTGAAGCAAAGCAGCTGCTAGACAATATGCAAGACAACCATGCCTAATGTCATGTGGAAAGATCAAACATGAAGAAGGTGAACTCTGTCTCACCACAAGAGAATGAAATCTAAATGCTAAGTTGGATGAGCTCATACTAGCCGTAAAAGGTAAGGAAACTCAGGTAAGAGCTACCCCCGAAACAAACATAGAAGAAATAGACTGCGTAGATCGTAATGATTACAATCCTACTTGGAAGAAGAGTTACAATCCTAACTTTCAGAAACATTATGCTAGTCCTACAAATAACTCTAATAATATGGGAACTAGTAATGGTAGTCTCCAAGAAACACTTAAGTCTTTCATAGACTCACAAAATGAACAAAATAATATTCTAGTCAAAATTACAGAGAACCATGATGCTATGTTTGGTAAAATATCTAACCAAGCTGTTAGTTTGAGAAATGATTTGCAGGACCTTCAAGAAAGAAAAAGGATCATTGAGGCACATCTAGGTAAGATAACCGAGAGTCAAACTCTCATTTTAGCTAAATTTGTAGGTAAAGCTGAGCCCAATCCTGTTGAAGAACTCAAAATGATGAGGATCCAAAGTTAGGAGCCTGAAGAACTTGATTATAGTAATGCCCCTTCACCAAGCTACACCATCGAAGATCTCATAAAGAGGATCAACATCAAAATTCCAGTAAGTGAAGGTAACGATGAAGCCATATATCAACGCTTTGTTGATCAAGTAACAATTAAGGTACGCGAGCTTGAAGAGGAATACAAGAAAATTGCTGAAAAGTTACCTGATAAACTAGATGACATATTTGAGCCTACTATTAAGATAAAGATTGGAACCAATGAGATAACTACGCTTTGTGATCTAGGTGCAAGCGTCTCAACAATTCCAAAGGGTCTTTTTAACACGTTAAATCTTGGCTCCTTTGAAATTACTGAATTAAAATTGCATCTAGCAGATTCTACATACAAACAAGCTATAGGAATTAAGGAGAACACTTTAGTTTATATCAAAGGATGTCCTACTCTCATTGATTTCGTTATTGTTGACATGCATGAAGATATTGTTGCCAGTATAATACTAGGCCGTCCTTTCTTGAGAAGTATAAAGGCTTTAATTAACCTTCATGAAGGAACGTGAAGTTGCAATTGCCTTCGCGGGATCCTTGTGTTATTCATTTCCCGAGGAAGAAGAAAGCCAAACATGACAAGAAGGAGGCCATCACTTTGAAGGCCAATTACTTTGGAGCGGGTGTTCCACTCATCTGGCCCAAGTGAGTATCATCAAGGTCAAGCTATTGACAATAAAAGAGCACTCCATGCGAGGCAACCCATGTTAAATTAAGGTTTGAGTTAAGTTTTTTGTTTTAGTTTAGGTTCATGTTCAATAAAGAGTGCTAGAAAACTCCATTTGAGGAGAAGAAATTTGGTAGTACTTCAAATTCTGCATTATTCATGCTATTGTTGGTCGACAATATTTTCTATCAATTTTATGTCAAAAATAAAGTATATTGCTAAGTTACAGTAAAAGAAATAGTTTATGAAGAAACAAATTTTTTTTGATGCACACTGACGGTTTAATGACCAACTATACGGCAGGAATAAAAATTCCGGCCGTATAGTTCCGGCCGTATAGTTATCTTTACCATCGAAATTTTTTCTGCAATATGTACTGAGAGTTTAATGACCAACTATACGGAGGGAATAAAAATCCTGGCCCTATTGTTCCGGCCGTATAGATATCAATGCCTCCGTACAATTTATTATAATATATACTGGGAGTTTAACGACCAACTATATGGCAGGAATAAAAAATTCTGGTCGTGTAGTTCTGGTCGTATAGATATCTATGCCTTTGCAAATTTTCTTTCGCAGGGATAGACAGTTTAACGACCAACTATACGGCTGAAACATTTTGTTCCACCCGTATACTTGTGCCTGTATAGATGCACCGCCAGGAGGAAGACCTAATATTTTGACAAAACGCCAACTATACGGCTGGAATGCATGTTCGGCCCGTATAGTTGCGTCCGACCACAAAATCACATGGGAAGGTACTCCCAACTCCAAAACTTCAATCCTTTTTTATTTCTTCTACCTCCAAACTCTCTCAAAACCTCAAGAGATCTTCATCTCTACTCAATTTCGTTCGATTTCCTCGCACACAAGTGATCTACGATATGTTTCTCCTCCGATCCTCCAATTACTTTTTGCAAATTCATCTTCGATCTATTGTCATTATCAATCTAGGGTGAGACCTACTATGGACCAATTGCCATCATTTCCTTGCCTAGATTATTATCTTGAGGAGATTCTTTTGTGTGTTTAGGTGAAGAATATATTATACTTACTGTTGTTGGATCAAAAAGTTTTATTTTTGGCTTTCTTCAATGTTTTAGAAGATGGACACAAGGAGCCAAACTTGTGCTCGTGCCACCGCTAGCGCTTCTCGGGCGATCTCCCAGGAACACATGGGGATACGGTTCAGGGATGAGTCCCATCGTGAATGCTTCAACAAGATCAAGAATTGCGAAGTGAAGGCCAGCAAGTGGGCTTGCCCCATTATATTGAACCAACTTGGTATTTCTGATGACTTTAATTTACTTTGCAATAGAGCTGGCCTACAAAACTTTGTGTATAATGATGTACCTACTTATCGCCACTTAACCGTTGAATTCCTAAGTTCGTTGCAAAGCACCGTTAAACTATGGCAAGGAGAGGATACTATTTCTTTCCATATGATGAACAACAACTACACTTTAACATTAGATGAATGGTGTACATGCTTTAATTCGCCAAATAATGATGTTCATGCTTTACACGCATCCTTTACTTGATTAATTCCTTCCCCCGATCAATACTATAATGGAATGAGCTTCACTAGTAGAGTGAACAAGCGGAAGAATATTCAACATTCTGCAATTCACTATTTGTTCCATGTTATTGCTAACACCTTGCAGGCACGTAATGAGTTCACGAGACTCAACGAGGAGGACATTCTAGTCCTCGCAAAGGCTTCTTACATCAACTGCAACCTGTCACTCAACTTGGGTGCCATCCTTGTGCGCTACCTGGAGAACCAAGCCTCCCAAAGCCAAGGTCCAATCATAGGAGGAGGCGTCATCACCGAGCTTGCCACTGCCCTATACATCGATCTAGGTGAGTTGCAACCCGTACTAGGTGAGACACGTGTTGGTTTCTCCACCTTGAGGGCCTGTGGGATGCTCACTAGGAGAGGTGGTGTTTATTACCTGCATATTGCTGGAGCTGGGCGTATCTACCCCGCTCCTTTGCCGAATGTTCTTTTCTCTATCGATGAAGGACGTTTGCTATATGATTCGCAGGTTGAGCAGCACCAACCCGAGGAAGAAATTCCTGAAGAGGATGAGGACCAAGAGGAGGAGCAAGAAGTTCCTCACCAAGAGGAGCAGCCACAAACCCGGTTCACCACATACCAAGATTTCCAAGGACTTGGAGGGACTATGGAGAGGATGCACAACCTCTCTTTGAACCTCCAAGAATCAACATGTAACCTCTCAACTCAATTTGCGTACTATAGTAACGACTTTTTCCCGCCACCACAATGATTGGAAGGGCTTGCAAAAGCCTAAGCTTGGGGAAGTTTACTCATGTATCTTTACTTTGTGTTCATTTTATTTTATTTATTTCGAGGTTATGTTTTTATTTGAGTTTATAAGCACTCGTGTTGGTTTCCCCAACACTTTATCTTTAGTTCTTTTTATTTTGCTTTCAAAACTTTCTATCTGAGCTTTGCCACCAATTTTCTATTCTTTAAATTCCCTCTCTTAAGAATCACAAAAAAGATTTCTGCATTTTTCCTTATTTTCCCTCTTTCTTTTCTTTCCGGCTCGAGGTCTTCATATATTTATAGGAGAGTGATCGACTTCGAGTTTCCAATAAACAAATATAAAAGAAGAGAGAAGTGGAACCAAATATGAGAGTTAGGCCTTATGACTCCCCACTTTTGAAGTTTGAGAAACCCATGCTAGTTAGTAGTGAATGTTGAGATATTATATTGGTGGAGTGAGTCTTTGTATCATAGTAAGATTGTCGTTTGCATGGGTATTTAATTGGGCTCATTTTGTTCCAGCTCTCGTAGTTAACCATGTCTTGCCTAAAAATTTCTAAACAATTGTAATAAGAAAGAGTCTCACAATTCAAGGCTTGGGTGTTGTAGTGCTTAGTCTTGAAGGTTTATTTCTAGAGACACTTGACACCACTAAAAATGTTGATTGACTTGATAACTCTCTTTGAAAGGATTTGTTCGATTGAATTAATGTTTAGCGGTTTTTGTGAGCATGCCAAAGTTTGACTTGTTAATCATAAGAATGATATAGCTTTATGCGTGTCGAACTTCATGGGATGCCAACAACTCCGCTGGCCTACAAACGATCTTCATGGAGGAAACTCCTAGATTTCGGTTATGAGTAGATTAAACACTTGTAGCAGTAATGCTATAGTGGGTAAGATTCTTGGCACTCTTGGGTAGCAATAATCATGATGGAATCACTCCTCTGGCTATTATGAGTAATCATTATGCAAAAGGAACAAAAACCTTAGTGATGCCACGAGTGTCCATCATAACCCGATAAAATAATACAAATCTTTGGCATGCTCTCAATTACTTAAAAACTGAAATTCTTGAAGGACAATGAATAGAAAAGTAGTGCTTGCAAAGTCATTGATGTGGGAGAATTGAGATACTCTAGTATATATGCTTTTCATGACAACTCTCACACTCTTAATTTACATGATTATACTTTACTGTTCAAAGGCAAGCCTATGAATTGGTTACTTGACATGGAATAAAGTTTACTCATTTGAATCATCCATGTTTACAATAATTTTGATGCGCTATAAGGATGCATGAAGCCCGTATGATATGCTTGCCATTACTCTATCTATGCTTAAGTTTTTCATATTTTTGAAATGGAGGAAACATGAGAATATTAATCATGTGTAAGATCACCATCTCGTTATTTTAGTTTAAATGCTGAGTTCTTTTTTGATTTTGGTTTTCTTGCTCGGCACGATCAAGTTTAAGCTTGGGGAGGTTGATGGATCTAAAATATAGCCATCTACGTCCACATTTAAACTTGATATTAATCATATTTTTGATGAAATATCTCTTTAAACACTGCCACTAATGTTAATATTTAGAGGGGTATGCAATACTTTGTTCTTGTATTTTTCCTGCTCAGATAATGTCGTTTATTGGAGGGAATCACTACATTAAAGTCAAAGATACGAGATTTTCAATGAACAGAAGAAACCAGGAGCCATCCAATGAAGGCAGACGCCGTAATGACCAACTATACGGCCGGAGCAAAAATTCTGACCGTATAGCTCCGGTCGTATAGTTAGCGCCACCACTGTTAGGTCAAACATAACAACTTTCTTGAAGGGTCCCCTATATAAAGAAGCCTCAGGCGATGGGAAAACAATGCTCACCTCGCCTCGAAGAAGCCAGACTCCACCAAAAAGCCGCCTCAGATCTCCAAACCCTTCTCCATCTCCATAGCCATCTTCCACCACATGTAATTTGTAGATATCTTTTCCGATTGGTGAAATGGTAAGACTATTGCTATCAATCTTATGATTTTCATTAAAATGTTTGTGATTGTCTATATCACTCTATGTGTGAGTAATTCTCCTTGGGCTAAGGGATTCGGCCTAGCCATGTAGCAATTTTGCATGTGATTTATCATAGATGGGATCGTGTATTAGTTTGTATGACATTATGATTATTGTATCCTCTCTTGCCTCAATCCAAGGACTTGTCCGGTACCCAAGACCCCAAGGGTTGTGCCAGGTATAGGGAGTATGAGTGATGAATGATCTACGGGTTGGAACCCCAGTGACAGAAGGGGTAGTACGGCTGGATGTGAGGGATTTGCTTGGGATTAACGGTGACATCACTATGCATATCATTAGTTCTCTTTCTTATATGGATGAGACTAGTAGGTTATTGCTATAGGCGGTTGCAGAGGCAATGGCAATTATGGATGCACTACCCACATATAATCTATCTTGCTCTAACAAGTACACACATACTTTATTTCTATCTTTTATTTCCATCAGATGTTTTTCCACAACTCAGGTGAAATTGAACGCCCTAGGCCCTCTCTCTCCATCATCAACAACAACAAAAAGACACAACCTACTGGTCCGGTAAAAACACAAAAGGAATTCTAAAACTCCCGAAATTCTGTTAAAGTAACTTCACTACGCATTCGCTTCCCGTGGATTCGATAACCTAGGTCTACTAGGGAAAAAGAGCTATACTACATCTGTAATCCGGATCGAAGGTATCACTTGGCATGGTGAACAATAATGCTACCAGTACTAGGAGTTTCCAAAAATTAGGAATAAAAAATCATTTTCAAATTTTAACTACAAGTAAACATGATAGAATGCTCTTAAAAAGTTACAAACATCCTTTGAGTCTTTATGGTACCGAGGCGGTCAATACTTCAAAAACCAACGAGATTTTTGTAGGATTAAAATTCTTGCTACGAATATGCATGTTGAAAATTTGATCCTCACTAGCTCTGAACAAAAATAATGAAAACCCTAAAAATGAAGCCTTCTTCATGGCATCCTCTTGCGTGTACTACTATTTGCACTAAAAAAAATGAATAACCGTGAGTCATCATAAATTACAAAAAAATAGTTAGACAATATATATGGCCCACGGTGTATGAACACTCTTGGGTTTCAAGCCGAACGACAAAGGTAAATAGCATATGCACATCGTATTGTATTGTAATATTCTCATATTTGGTAGATGTGTGCATCTTGGCAAGGTGAAAATGGTGGTAATCACAGTTTCCAACTTATAGGAACAATAAAACTGAAAGTGACATGATTTTTTCTATAAGCAAGTACAAAGAAAAATGGCTCAGTGTACCACAACAACAACCCTAGTTTTCAGACAAAGCATGGACCTCGATACACTTACGATTGATTACCAAGTTTTATGAGTTCTCAAGCTTCCTAACCAACTGTTTTCCTTGCTTAATTTTAGGGTACTTCATGCTAAATGTATGGACATCGATGTAATTTTACCTTTTTTAGGTCCTTGATGTGAAATGTACTTCCACGTCCGTGTAAAATTCGAACCTAGAAGCAAGTGGTAAAATTTAAACGTATTTAAGATTATAAGTTGTTAATTAGTATGAACATTCTTGGAGTTTCAAGACGAACGACCAAGGTCATGGCCATATCAACATCACACTTTATGCTGATGATGATCCCAAATACAAGAATTTGCATGCCACCAAATTTGGCCATATATTTTGAAAAAAATGAATAGGAAGTAGTAGTATGAAGAGTATGGCTCAATCAGGTGCTCTCTCGAGAATGAGCCAAACCCGGTTGTTTTATTTCTTTGCTTAATTTTGGGGTACTTCATGCTAAATGTAAGGATCTCGATGTAATTTCCCCCTTTTAAGGTCCTTCATGTAAATTATACTCCCACCATCCATGTATAATTCGAACATAAAAGCAAGTGGTAAAATTTTAAACATATTTAAAATTATTAGTTGTGGATGAGTATGAACATTCTTGGGTTTCAAGCCGAATGACCAAGGTCATGGCCATATCTATATCATACTTTATGTTAATGATTCGTGATCCCATATCCAAGAATTTGCATGCCGCCAAATTTGGCCATATTTTGAAAACAAATGAAGAGGAGGTAGTATGAAGATTATGGCTCGATCATCTTCTCTCACGAGAAGGAGCAAAACATGACTGTTTCCCTGCTTCATTTTAGGGTGCTTCGTGCTAAATGTATGGACCACGTTGTAATTTTACCTTTCTAAACTTATTTAAGATTATTTGTTGTCGATGAGTATGAACATTCTTAGATTTCAAGAGAAACGACTAAGGTCAAGGCCATATCTACATCATACTTTTTGCTGATGATGATCACACATCCTAGAATTTTCATGGCGCCAAATTTGGCCATATTTTGAAAACAAACGAAGAGGAAGTAGTATGAAGAGTATGGCTCGATTAGCTTCTCCCTCGAGAAGGAGCCAAACGTGACTGTTCTCCCTGCTTAATTTTAGGGTGCATTATGCTAAAATTATGGACGTCGATGTAAGTTTACCCCTTTTTAGGTCCTTGCTGTAAAATGTACTCCCACCGTCCGTGTAAAATTCGAAGATAAAAGCTAGTGGTAAAATTTGAACGTATTTAGCCTTAGTTGTGAATGAGTATGAAAAATCCTGGATTCAAAGTAGAACAACCAAGGTCATGGCCATATCTATCTACATCATACTTTATATCGATGATTCCTGATGCTATATCCAAGAATTTGCATGCCGCCAAATTGGGCCATATTTTGAAACCAAACAAAGAGGAAGTAGTATGAAGAGTATGGTTCGACCAGCTACTCTCTCGAGAAGGAGCCGAACCCAACTATTTTCCCTGCTTAATTTTAGGGTGCTTCGTGCTAAATGTATGGACCTCAATGTAATTTTACCTTTTTTAAACATATTTAAGATTATTAGTTGTCGATGAGTATGAACATTCTTGGATTTCAAGACGAATGACCAAGGTCATGGCCATATCTACATCATACTTTATACTTATGATGATCACATATCGAAGAATTTTCATGCCACCAAATTTTGGCATATTTTGAAACCAAACGAAGAGGAAGTAGTATGAAGAGTATGGCTCAATTAGCTTCTCTATCAAGAAGAAGCCAAACATGACTATTTTCCCAGCTTAATTTTAGGGTGCTTCGTGCTAAAAGTATGAACCTCGATGTAATTTACCCCTTTTTAGGTCCTTGTTGTAAAATGTACTCCCACCGTCCATGTAAATTCGAAGATAAAAGCAAGTGGTAAAATTCAAACGATTTAAGCTTAGTTGTAAATGAGTATGAAGAATCTTAGATTTCAAGCCAAACGACCAAGGTCATGGCCATATCTATATCAAACTTTATATCGATGATTCACGATCCCATATCCAAGAATTTTCATGACACCAAATTGGACCATATTTTGAAAACAAACAAAGAGGGAGTAGTATGAAGAGTATGGCTCGCTCAGCTTTTCTCTCGAGAAGGAGCAAAAGATGACTTTTCCCTGCTTAATTTTAGGGTGATTCGTGCTAAATACATGGACCTCAATGTAATTTTACCTTTTTGAGGTCCTTGATGTAAAATGTACCTCCACCGTTCGTACGTGTAAAATTCGTACCTAAAAGGAAGTTGTAAAATTTAAAAGTATTTACGATTATTAGTTGTCGATGAATATGAATATTATTGGATTTCAACACGAATGACAAAGTTCATTGCCATATCTACATCATACTTTATATCGATGATTCATGATCCCATATCAAAGAATTTGCATGCCGCCAAATTGGACCATATTTTGAAAACAAACGAAGAGGAAGTAGTATAAAGAGTATGGCTCGACCAACTACTCTCTCAAGATAGAGCCGAGCCTGAGTATTTTCCCTGCTTAATTTTAGGGTGCTTCTTGCTAAATGTATGGACCTCAATGTAATTTTACCTTTTCAGGTCCTTGTTGTAAAATATACTCCCACCATCCGTGTAAAATTCGAACATAAAAGCAAGTGGTAAAATTTAAACGTATTAAAGCTTATTAGTTGCCAATGAATAAGAACATTCTTGCATTTCAAGCCGAATGACCAGGGTCATGGATATATCTACATCATACTTTATGCTGATGATTCATGATCCCATATCGAAGAATTTCCATGTCGCCAAATTTGGCCATATATTTTGAAAACAAACGTAGAGAAAGTTGTATGAAGAGTATGGCTCGATCAGCTGCTCTCTCAAGAAGGAGCCACACCCGACTATTTCCATTGCTTAATTTTAGGGGGCTTCATGCTAAATGTAAGGACCTTTATATAATTGTTTTCCATTTGTAGGTCCTTGATGTAAATTGCACTCCCACCTTCCATGATGGTCCCATATTTAGGCGTAAAATGGATGTGAATCATGGCATGGTAACAATGTTGCCACTCGGAGTTTCCAACCACCAGGAAAGGAAAAAAAACAATTTCCAAGTGAGAGGAGTGTAGTTATGTGAAGCAAGTATGAAGAATATGTATTTCTGTAGAAAAGAAACAAAGAGAAAGAAGAGAAACTTTGGGCACAAAGGAAGCAACTCGAGAGAGCAGCAAAGAGGAGGAGTTGAAGGAGGTGCGATATGAGAGCAAAGTTGTGATGGCTTCCTGACATGAGGTACAGGGTACAGTCACCTAGTAGTACTAGTAGTACAGAACTAGTAATAGTAAATTCTAGGACCTTTACTATATACTTTATACACGCAAAACAAATTGTGTTTTCTCTCTCCTTCACTGCCTCAACACCATCCCCACATCTCGGCTAGGTGATCTCTCCCTCTTCCAAAACGTGGCGCTGCGCACATGTGTCGACCTGCCTTGTCGCTGGCTCCGTGTCAGTGTTAGGCGTGCTGCATAGAAGGAACCATTTTGGGGCTTTGCGACAAAAGGGATAGTACTCATACTATTATTAGAGTCAGACTTCAAACTTCTGCAGTTATTCACTTCCATTCCAAACATCCGGAGGGAAGGTTATTTAAAAGATACAAAATATAGTGGTGCACAAGGGATTGTTTATACTGTCTGTAGTACGTCCCATCGCATTCTATGCACTTCATTATGATCTTGACCAGCTTTACCACTACTCCGTAGTACTCCATTGTCGTTCCATTTCACACCCTGCAAAGAGGAAGCCACCAAGCACACCCGCAGTACGCTGGATCAAAATTACAGTAGGGGTAGTACGAGGGGTATGGCTGGGCCACTCGCTCGAGAAGGACCCGCACCCAACTTTTTTTCATTGCTTCATTTTAGCGTCCTTTGTGCTAAATGTATGGACCTCTATGCCATTTTCTATTTTTTGAGGTCTTCGATGTAAACTGTACTCCCACCGGCCTTCTCAAATTTTAACTAAACGTAAGCGCGATATGTTGCTCTTAAAATTTTCAAATTTTTTTTTGAAGCTAAGAAGGAATTCGGTACATCGAAAAACCACTGAAAGTTCTGAAAAATTCATGTTCTTGCTATGCATCCACATCCCAAAAAAGTTGACACGATTTCCATAACATTTCGAAAAAAGAATAAGAAGTATAATATTTTTTTGTGGCATCATGTTACGTGTATCCGGAAACACACGTTATAAAAGTATAATACAAACATTATTAATTATTCTTCGGTTTCGATAATACTTTATGTTAATGAAATTAGGTCATACTTGAACTACAAGTAATAAATTGTAGGTTGCTTTTAAAGTTTTATGAAAAAATATTTTGGAGGTACCCATCAAGTGGTTACTTAATATATCAGAAACCACATAGAGTTTTGACGAGTGGTTCAACTTCTAGATAAGATTTTGCATCATGAAAATTTTGAAAACCTTTCGAAAACGATCACATGAAATAAGGAGAGAGGGGAAATGATTTTTTCTATTATCTATGGACAACCCACAACCTTGAGGTGCACCTTATCAGGCTTAAAGATACAAACTCTATTTTCTCCATAATATATACGGTGAACCTTAGCGAATGCCACATACTAGGCCTTAAGGTGTGCTTTTGTACACATTGTTGATGCCCTTATTAGGGAAAAAGCAAGTAGTATATTAGTACTAGTACACTAGTATAGTACTAGTACTCATTTGTTTGCTTAGACATATGCTCACCTCTGTCCACGCGTTGTACACGCTGAGAGAATAAAATGTAGGTAGGGTAAAAGAGGGCAGTAGCGAAGAAGAGTTGAAGGCGGTTCGATGTTAGAGAAAAGTTATGATGGATTCCTGACACGAGGTACTCCTGTGGTCACTCTACAAGTAGTAAATTTCAGGACCTATGCACGAAAACAAATTTTGTGTTTTCTCTCTCCTATGCTGCCTCTCACCATCCATCCTCTCTCTCTCCTACCCTTTCCCCTCGCGCACCGGCCCAACTGATCTCTCCCTGGTCCACAACATGGTGCTGCGCACATGTGCCTTGGTACGTCGGCTTTGTGTATATGGCGTGTTTGGCAGCCGTGTTGGTGTGGCATAGGGATGAGGAGTACATAGGAAGGAAACCACTTTCGTCCTTGGCAGCAAAAAAATCAAACATTTCCGGTTTTCAAATTTTTCACTTGCTTCCCAAACATCGGGAGGGAAGGTTACTCAAAAGACCGGCCATTCGCAGTACTTCTTATCTTATCTTTATCTTTTCTTATCTTTACTTTTATTATCTCTTACAATACCATACCATACCACTGTATAGTGTACGGATAACTTCGAACATTGATTGTTGGATCAAGACGGGCAGATCCAAACAGTGTCGTCGGTGTGATTTACCAACTATATCAGGAAAGAACATTCAATTATTCTCTATTTTCCGAGTGGATGACGAGCGACGTTGTTCTTTTCCATTTAGGAATGTCCGAAGAATATTGGATCTGAATGCCAGAAGCCAAGTTTACCAACATGTTGTACCAACGATTCCCATGTTTTATTTATGAGTTTTCAAACTTCCTAGCTAACTCTACCTATTTGACCGAGTGAATTTATGTTGATTTATCGAAATTAGGTCAAATTTGAAACTACAAGTAAATTGTAGGTTGCTTTGAAAGTTTTACGAAAAATCTTTTGGAGGTACCCATTGAGGGGTCACAATTAATATATCATAAAGCACTGAGAGTTTTGACGATAGGTTCAACTTCTTGCTAAGATTTGGCATCTTGAAAATTTAAAAAAATTAGGTCAAACATGAGCTACAAGTAAGCACAATAGATTTCTCTTGAATTAAATGTATTTTCGGACGTAGATGGGTGCATCTTCTTATAGTAAATAATGTCGTCTGGGTGAGTTTCCAACTATCATGAAATAAAATTCTCAGTTTTCTGAGTAATGACATGGCGTACTATTAAATGAGGAAAGAGATGGATGTAGTAACTAGCTAAGTTACCATAACATCACACTTTTCAAGTGAAAATGAGTCTACAAGATAATTAATATAGTATTCTACGACACTACCTATTAGTTACTATGCACAATGAAGGTGGTAACTTAGACTAGTGTTAGGTGCATGACACTAGTTGATGTTACTCCCCACTATGACCAGCCTTAGCATCTACACAGGTAAGGGTAATTGATTGCTATTCAATTAAATGTATTTTCAGAGGTAGATGGGTGCATCTTCATGTAGTAAATAATGTCATCGGTGTTAGTTTCCAACTATCACAAAAGAACATTTAATCCTCAATTTTTTGAGTGATGACAAGATTGTTCTTTTACGTTAAGAAACACCAAATAATATGGATCTGAATACCACAAGGCAAGTTTTCAGACATAAAATGTATGGACATCGATGTAATGTTACCTTTTTTATGTCCTTGATGTAAAATGTACTCGCACCATCCGTGTAAAATTCAAACCTAAAAGCAAGTGGTAACATTTAAACGTATTTAAGATTATTAGTTGTCGATGAGTATAAACATTCTTGGATTTCAAGTCGAACAACCAAGGTCATGGCCATATATACATCATACTTTATGCTGATGATAATCGCATGTCCACAAATTTTCATGCTGCCAACTCTGGCCATATATTTTGAAAACAAATGAAGAGAAAGTAATATGAATAGTATGGTTCGATGAGTTTCTCTCTCGATAAGGAGCCAAACATGACTGTTTGCCCTGTTTAATTTTAGGGTGCTTCATGCTAAATGTATGAACCTCGATGTAATTTTACCACTTTTAGGTCCTTGCTGTAATATGTACTCCCACAGTCCGTGTAAAATTAGAACACAAAAGCAAGTGGTAAAATTTAAACGTATTTAAGCTTATTAGTTGTCAATTAGTATGAACATTCTTGCATTTCAAGCCGAATGACCACGGTCATGGACATATGTACATCTTACTTTATGCTGATGATTCATGATCCCATATCGAAGAATTTGCATGACGCAAAATTTGGCCATATATTTTGAAAACAAACGAAGAGTGTGGCTTGGTCAGGTTGTTTCTCGAGAAGGAGCCGAACCCGACTATTTTCCTTTGCTTAATTTTAAGGCATGCTTCGTGCTAAATTTTTGTATGTCGATGTAATTTCCCCCTTTTAGGTCCTTGATGAAGACAAATGAAGAGGAAGAAGTACTATGAACAGTATGGCTTGATCAACTGCTCTCTCGAGAAGGAGCTGAACCAGACTGTTTTATTTGCTTAATTTTAGGGCACTTCATGCTAAATGTATGTACCTTGATGTAATTTCCCCCTATTTAGGTCCTTAATGTAAAATGTACTCTTGTCATCCGTGTAAAATTCAAACCTACAAGTTAGTGGTAAAAGTTAAATGAATTTAAGGTTAGTTGTGAATGAGTATGAACAATCTTGGATTTCATGCCGAACGACCAAGGTCATGGCCATGTCTACATCATACTTTACATCTATGATTCACGATCCCATATCCAAGAATTTCATGCCACCAAATTGATCCATATTTTGAAAAAAAACGAAGAGGGAAGTAGTACGAAGAGTATGGCTCGACTAGTTGCTGTCTCGAGAAGGAGCCAAACCGGTCTGTTTTACCTGCTTAATTTTAGGGTGCTCCGTGGTAATTAAAAGTATAGACCTCAATGTAATTTTATCTTTTTTGTAGGTCCTTGCTGTAAAATGTACTCCCATCGTTCGTGTAAAATTTGAACATAAAACCAAGTGGTAAAATTTAAACGTAATTAAGCTTATTAGTTGTCAATGAATATGAAAATTCTTGCATTTCAAGCCGAATGACCAAGGTCATACATATCTATATCATACTTTATATGCTGATGATTCATGATTCCATAGCGAAGAATTTGCATGCCGCCAATTTTGGCCATATTTTGAAAACAAATGAAGAGGAAGTAGTATGCAGAGTATGGCTCGGTCAGCTTCTCTCTCTAGAAGGAGCAAAACATGAAGGTTTTCCCTGCTTAATTTTAGGGTGCTTTGTGCCAAATGTATGGACCTCGATGTAATTTTACCTTTTTTAGGTCCTTGATGTAAAATGTACTCTGACCGTCCGTGTAAAATTCGAACCTAAAAGCAAGTTGTAAAATTTAAACATATCTAAGATTATTATTTGTCGATAAGTATGAACATTCTTGGATTTCAAGACAAACGACCAAGGTCATGGCCATATCTACATCATACTTTATGTTGATGATTCTTGATCCCATATCCAAGGATTTGCATGCCCCCAAATTTGGCCATATTTTGAAAACAAACAAAGAGGAAATAGTATGAGGAGTATGGCTCGATCAGCTTATCTCACGAAAAGGAGCAAAACATGACTATTTTCCCTGCTTAATTTTAGGGTTCTTCATTCTAAATGTATGAACCTCCATGTAATTTTACCTTTTTTAGGTCCTTGGTGTAAAATGTACTCCCACCGTCCATACGTGTAAAATTTGAACCTAAAAGCAAGTGGTAAAATTTAAACGTATTTAATTTTATTAGTTGTCGATGAGTATGAACATTGTTGGATTTCAAGCCGAATGACCAAGGTCATGGCCATATCTACATCATACTTTATGCTGATGATGATCCCATGTACATGAATTTTCATGCTGCCAAATTTGGCCATATATTTTGAAAACAAATGAAGAGAAAGTAGTATGAAGAGTATGACTCTGCTCTCTCAAGAAGGAGCCAGACCCGACTATTTCTCTTGCTTAATTTTAGGGTGCTTTGTGCTAAATGTAAGGTCCTCTATGTAATTTTCTCCATTTTTACGTCCCTGATGTAAATTGTACTCCCACCATCCGTGATGTTCCCATATTTGGGAGTAAATGGGCGAATCATGTAATGGTAACAATGTTGCCACTTGGAGTTTCCAACCATTAGATATATCTAGCATGAAAACATGACTATATACATTTTAATCTAGATAAATCTAAGAACATTATATGGATCGAAGGGAGTAGTATATATGAATTCAAAACAAATTGTGTTTGCTCTCTCCTTCTGTGCGGCATCACCATTCCCACATGCAAAGCAAATTTGAGGATATTTCGAACTTTTTTCTTTGGCACGATGTGATTTGCTATCCCTAGCTACCTACCAGAAAAAAACAGTAGCGAGTCAAACTAGGGGCCTGCGTTGCAGGTTGAAGCGTTTAAGAAATATATCTAATTTTTTGTTATTATTCCTTTTCTGCATAAGTGTCTATGTTAACATCTCGCGTTAGTTTTGCCCTATTACACCGGGTCAGAGTAGTCGAGCCAACAACCGAAGGAGAACCGCCCCGCGCCCCTCATCGTCTTCCTCTGCCGCTCCGGCCGCTTGTGCACCATTGTAGCCCCTCTCCACCCTTGCAGAAAGGTAGAAACCACCAACCCATCCCAACTAATCTTCCACAGTACTCTTCCCCGGAACGACATCTGGAGCGATGAAGCGTAAGATATCTGAGTGCTACACCCAGGCAATCGGATTTGGCAACCTCCACTACGGACTGCTGAGCAGCATCACCGGTCGTGCTGATCTTCTAAGCACTACTCGCCTGGCTCGCGACATGGTATACATGTGTCGAGGGATTGTGGAAGATCCTGGTCTCCCGTTTGGTTCGCCCTGCCTACTTCACTCTGCCCCACAGACACGACCACTAGACCGTGACGAGCAGGTAAAAACTCAGTTTTGCATGATTTTTGGAGGACTCGAATCCTTAGATTCTTTCCTATGGATTGAATTTGGATCAAAGGAATCGTGGTACGCAAATTCTTTTGAACTGCAACCCCCACCCATGCTTAAATCCCATAGGAATTGGAACATCTACTTGAGGCTCAACTCTCATTGAGCCAATCACGTAGGTAGTTTTCCTACGTTTTATAATCACCAGTTTTTCACCGGCAAACCTGTGAAATTCCCGTGTTCTCAATCCTGCGATCAAAAGAGGCCAAAGACTTTTGCTTCAGTGTCCCCCTCTCCTCCAAACATACTAATCTGAAAACACAAGAATGACCGGGATTGTTGATACCTGATACGTTGCTAACGCATCCATAATTTTTGATGTTCCATGCTTGGTTTATCTACTTTCTTATGTTTGTTTCCAACTTTAGAGTACTTTTCATACACTTTCTTGGACTAACCTATTAACAAGAAGCCAAAGTGCCAGCTTCCTGTTTTCTGTTGTTTTTGGTTCCAGGAAGTCAGAAAATGAATATTCTCGGAATTGGACGGGACAAAAGCCAAAGTCAGTTTTTCACCGAGGGGGTCACGAAGGCAGAATACGAGATGGAGAGGGTCCAGGGGGTGAATACACCACCTGGCCACGCGGCCAGGCCTGACCCACGCCATGGGGTGGTGCGGCCACCCAGGGCACCCCCTCGGCCTCCCCTTCCGACTATAAGATGCCTCCGATACAGAAATCCTAAGTACCCGATCAAAATTCCACGAAAGAGTATGTAGCTGCCGTCATCTCCATCCCTAGATCGGGAGGGATCTGAAGCTCTTCTGGCACCCTACCAAAGGGGAGAATTCACCCTGGAGGCCTTCATCACCATGCAAGCCTCCGGTGTGATGCGTGACTAGTTCATCCTTGGACTACGGGTCCATGTAGTAGCTAGATGGTTGGTTCCTCTCCTTTGTGCTATCATGTTTAGATCTTGTGAGCTCTGTTCATGATCAAGATCATCTATTTGTAATCATACATGTTGTGTTTGCGGGGATTCGATCGATATTTAGATGCTATTTCAGATTGATTATTGATTCTATCATGTCTTTGTTATTTGTGATCTTGCATGCTTTCCGTTGATAGTAGCTATCTTGGCCAAGTAGATGCTAGGAACTCCACGAGTTAGTATTTTGCTCGATAGTGGGTACATGCCTCTAGTAATCTGGGTAAGTGATATAAATCTCTAAGGTACTAGATGTGCTGTTGCTACTAGGGAGAAAACAACAATCCTTTGTTCATAGAACAATCGTATTGTTTACTTTACACGCAATGCATAATGCAATTATCTGTTGCTTGCAACTTAATACTAGAGGGGGTTCGGATGATAACCTGAAGGTGGATTATTAGTCATAGATGCAGTTGGATTACGGTCTATGTATAATGTTGTATTGCCCAATCGAATCTCAAAGGAGTCAAGATGATTAGTATATGCGTGTATGCTTTCTCGATGTTTGTCAATTGCCCCGCTGTAATTTGTTCACCCAACATGTTATCTATCTTAAGGAGACCACCACTAGTGAACTATGGACCCCGGTCCTTTCTTTTACCATCAATCTACAACCGTTTACTGCGTTCTGTTTACTTTCTGCAAGCTTTTACTTTCTTCCATACGATATGTTTAATCCTTTGTTTTCATCAAAACCGGTGAGATTGACAACCTCATCGTAAGTTGGGGGCAAAGTGCTGTGATTGTGTTGTGCAGGATTCCAAGTTGGCAACAACACCTTGGAGGTGTTTCCTTGCTCCTACTGGTTTGATAAACTTGGTTTCATAACTGAGGGAAAACTTGCTGATGTGCTCATCATACCTTCCTCTTGGGGTTCCCCAACGAGCTCGATATATTTTGGGCCATCAGGCATATTTTCTGGCGCCATTTCTGGGAGTCAAGGACATCTTCACAAGGGGAGTCCCTCATAACCAATCTCTTTACTTTGTTGTTTTTGTTTTGTTAGTTTATTTCTATTTTGTTTGGTTGTTTCTTTATCGAAAACACAAAAAAATTAGTTCTACTAGTTTTCTTTCTTTATCAAAAACACAAAAAATTAAGTCTTTCTATAGTTGGTACCTCTTTCTTAGCTCACCATGTTGATCCCTAAGTTCAACCTGAAAGACCTGTCAATAGGTAGTGGCTCTATAATTGGAAAAGATAATATTGAAGAGTTCTTTAATCATGTTAGTAAACATGAGGATACTGAGGATAGATCCCTTGCAGAACTTGCTCCAAATTATGAAATTGCCTCAGCTTCTTTAGTTCACATGTTGGAATCTAGGTTTGTTAACCTTAACCCCTTAATGCAAGTAATGTTTCTTCAGCTTAAAGAAATTGAGGACCCTGAAAACAGAGATTTTATTCTAGAAACTTTGCTTAAGGAATTCTATGATGTTGCCAAGGAAGCTAGGAAAGTATTTGAACCTTTTAATATGCTAGGCTCATGTGTAGATGTTATTGGTACATGAGAAAAGATGGACATAAATGAACCTAATAGGGAGGAAATTAAGATACCAATACCCTTTAAACTTGCAGCATTACATGAAGCCATAGAAAAGAATCTTGATTGGATTGTTCCTGAAAACCCATTTGATGAAAGTAGTGAACCCAAGAGCATTGAGAGAGGATCCTCTAGGACTTATTTGGATGAGATACCTTGCCTTTTTGAAGATATTTATGGTACCAATCTTAATGCTTCTTCATTTGAGAACACTTGATTATTTTTTCTTGTTTCTTATGCCTAACTTAAAGGCGTTAAAGAAAAGTACTTATTGGGAGATAACCCAAAAGTTTTAGATGAGTCTTGGAAGTTATTACTTCTGTAATAACCTCTCCTTATCCTTTTTATTTGCTTTTTGTGCCAATAGTAACCTCTAATGAGACAGAAGTAGTGCTTGGGAAAGTTGTTGTCCCGAAACAGATTTTTGTTCTTCACCGTAAAGATTCGTGTAAAATCTCTGTACGTCGTTTTGAGGCGTGAATTTTTGTGCTTCTGCCCCAGGTTGTTATCTAAGTTTCGTTAGTTCAACACTTTTTGATTTGAGCAAGAGAAGGTCTTCGAAATTTTTTGTCTTTACCTGCTGGTCTGTTTTTACAGATTTCAATTATTTGCATTTGCTTCTTGTTGGTTCCTTTTTGAGTTCTTTGGGGAATTGAGCTTTTTGAGGGAAGTTCTACAGTAGCTTGTGTTTTAATGGAAGTTTTATTGGTGTTGAAACTGAATCCAATTACTTATTATCTTGAGTGCACTAATGTTGCTAATAAAGATTGTGTGAAGTTTTGTATGAAGAAAAAATTTCAGGTGTATGGAAGGAATGAGTAATGAGATGAAGAATGGACTAAATCTTGGGGATGCCACGCGTGTCACCCCAAGAAATATCCAATAAGTACAAGAGTCAAAGCTTGGGGATTCCCAAGGCATCCCCTTCATCAATAAAAATCCCAGGATTCTTCCAAACACTTCATTTTTATTGTTTCATGCACAAGTTGTGTTGTTCTTGGAGCGTATTCTCTTTAGTTTTTGTTTTTGGTTTTTGTTTGCTTGGTTTTCTTAGTTTGCTTGAATAAATTGGTTGGACCCCCTCTTTCATATAATAGTTTTTTCAAATAGTTTTGTTTGGATTGGAAAAGAGTAGGAAAGTTAATGCTTAAGTGGTAAAGAGAGCTTGTTTTTGACTGTGGCCTATGCTTTGTCATGCCATGCTTGGTATTGTTTTGTCTTTATGATTAGTAATCTTTTCTGTAGCATGACATGTTATAAACAATTGAGATTGCTTAATGTGGCTTGGAAGGATCATGCGTTGTTTTACCATATTAAAGCATAGTATTGTGGTATTCTCTTTTGATGCTTTATTTGGGTTGACTTGGCGCATGCTCACACCATGTTATGACTATCCCAAGTCACCATAGCCTTTATGATCCTTTAGTTTTCGACTTGTAATATCACTTTATGCTTTAATCAATGATGTTTTGTCACTCTGCATGATTATGGCCATTATTGCTCTCTTAGTTGGTCGCTCCCAGTCTTTTGCTAGCCTCCGTAATCAAGTATGAGTTCCACTCATGCATCCAACTCCTGAAACCAAGTTATTCCAAAGAGTCCACCATAACTACCTATTAGCATTTGCTATTCCAAGTATATTCATGTTTTTATCTACCTTCCTAATTAAACTTGTTATGTGAAAATTAGTGATTAAAGCTCTCATGAACTTGATGGCACACTTTACTTTTCTTGCACTTAATAAACTTGAACCATTGTGTCCATGTTTGTTGCATATATGGTTGCGCTTTATAAGTTGAAATTAGCAGAACCATGTATCATGGGGAATGCTTTCAACATTGCACTTGTACTTTGTACCTCGTTGATATCATGTTCTTTTTCTTATGGATCACGACAGTGTGAAATAAAAGTGGAACTTGTAAGATCATGGTATTCGTATGTTTGTTAGAGAAACGCCTGGGCCACTAGCCTAAGCCATGCCTAATGATGGTGGAAACTTGTAGCATAACCATAATGATCACTCTATGAAGCATCCTCAATAAAAACCTATGCAAATAGCAAATAAAAAGATCGCTGAGATGCTCATTGTCTGCTTGCCTTGTCATTTTGATTATGGGATACCCCGTTGGCGGTTCCCTATCATGTGCAAGGGGTACCCCGTTGGTGGTTCTCTATGATACATATGTACTTACAATGACAAGAGCTTACTTGTTACTAAAGTTGAGTAGCATGAGGTTCGGTCTTTGTAAGTAAGGGGCATGAGATTTTGGCTTATAACTTGTCAAGCATATCCTCTTAGTTGTGTCACTTTAACCTTAATCACCTACAGATGCTTATGATAGGGGAAATGAGAGCTAAAAGCTAATAAGTACCATAATTTTTGGAAGCTCTTTATGAAACTTGAATCTCTACTTCCTTCTATGAAGCCCTTTATTTAATTTTATGTTGAGTCTCCACCTTCTACCTTTATGCATCTACTTTGAGAGCATAGTGGTCATTCTTAGTTCTATGTGCATTGTCCCAAGACTTGTTGATTGATGCATAACTTGATATTTCTTGTTCTTAAACTACTTGTATCTAGTCACTCTTATCAACTTTGAAGGTGTCCTATGCATTTATATTTGCTACTCTATGAGGGACAAGCTAAATGCCACTATGCTATGTTTTCTTTATGTGAAACAAACAAACGTCTTGCAAAGCATTGTTATTCATGAATCTTTTGTTTATGCCTTTTCATGTTGCAACATAGTTGCTATGTATTATTGCTAGAACTTTATCTTTCATGCTATGTTGAAGTACTATGATCCCAGCTTTCAATGTTTTACAAATATTTTGATCAAGTTTATGATGGTGCATGTCACCTAAAAAATTATTCTTTCTTTTTAGCACTTACCTACTCGAGGACGAGCATGGTTTAAGCTTGGGGATGTTGATATGTTGCTAAGGTATCCATAATTTTTGATGTTCCATGCTTGGTTTTATCTACTTTCTTATGTTTTGTTCCAACTTTGGAGTACTTTTCATACACTTTCTTGGACTAACCTATTAATTTTTGATGTTCCAACCAGATGTGGTGTTGCTACTAGGGAGAAAACAACAATCCTTTGTTCATAGAACAATCGTATTGTTTACTTTACATGCAATGCGCAATGCAATTATCTGTTGCTTGCAACTTAATACTAGAGGGGGTTCGGATGATAACCTGAAGGTGGATTATTAGTCATAGATGCAGTTGGATTACGGTCTATGTATAATGTTGTAATGCCCAATCGAATCTCAAAGGAGTCAAGATGATTAGTATATGCATGTATGCTTTCTCGATGTTTGTCAATTGCCCCGCTGTAATTTGTTCACCCAACATGTTATCTATCTTAAGGAGAACCACCACTAGTGAACTATGGACCCCGGTCCTTTCTTTTACCATCAATCTACAACTATTTGCTGCTTTCTGTTTACTTTCTGCAAGCTTTTACTTTCTTCCATACGATACGTTTAATCCTTTGTTTTCATAAAAACCGGTGAGATTGACAACCTCATTGTAAGTTGCGGGCAAAGTTCTATGATTGTGTTGTGCAGGATTCCAAGTTGGCAACAACACCTTTGAGGTGTTTCCTTGCTCCTACTGGTTCGATAAACTTGGTTTCATAACTGAGGGAAAAATTGCTGTTGTGCTCATCATACCTTCCTCTTGGGGTTCCCCAACGAGCTCGATATATTTTGGGCCATCAATACCCGTAACGGAAGGTGTATTGGCCAATCAAGGATGGCATTATATTTTAAGTTTCATGTGTTTTACAAACACAAGATTTCTATAAAAATTTGGCTGTTGGTTTACATGAATAAAAAAACATAGCAATACTTTAAAACATGGTAAAATCAAAGTCAAACCTCATGAGAGAGTATATTTATGATGTTATCCTGTCTCTTGGGACCTCATTCTTGGTCTTTGCGTGCGTAGGAATTTGAAAATGAGGTCCAAGTTGGATATGAAGAATTGCATATGATTTTTGGAGGATTCTAATGTAGCACCCCGATAAAATCACTACTAGAAAATCGCATGTTGTTTTCATTTTGTGCATCATCATGATCGCATGCTCATGTCATCATGCATTTGGTTGCCTAAAACTATTTATGAAAAGTCTATCTTTGTTTTCTAAATATCTCTTTTCTTTGTTTTAAATTAAAACCCCAGTCTTCCGGATATTTTTGTTTTGTCTAAATTATAAAAGACTATTTCAATTAAAATAAATAAATAAATAAAACAGTGTTTTATGGGAGGCAGCCAGCTAGGCCCAAAAGGCCCAGCCAGCCACCTACCACCCTGGTGACCTAACAAAACCCTAACCGGACCAACCCTGGCCAAACCCTAGTCCTATCCCTACCTAATCCCACCACACACCCCATCCATCCCACCTGCCGCCGCCACCAACCACCCAACGCGCGTAGCAGCCCATGCACCGCACTACCCATGCACGCTACATGCCGCACACCCCCTCCTGCGAGCGTACACCGCGACCGGCCCCACCCCGTGGGTGCCACTCCCACTGACGCCACCCTGTCCCGCACGCCTCTATCGCGCGATTCCCAATCCCCGCACGCCTCTCCCTCTCGCTCACCAACCACCGCGCCATCCCTTCCTCTGTTCCGATCCCAACGCCGGCGATGCTCCTCTCCCTATCGTCCCTGCTGCTAGGTGGCACCTCGCATTGCCCCGGCCTTGTCCATCCGCCGCCGCTGCTGTCGTCTCCCTTGACGGCGACGTCGTCCAGCACCGGCGCCCTCCTCTCGGATCCCTGCCGCTGCCATGGGGCCCCGCCTCCCTCGCAATGCTCGAGCTGCCGCCGACCTCGCCTCCCCTGCATCGTCAGCACCATGTGCCGCCACCGCCATTCCGCCCTCGCTGGAGCCCAGCGACCTCCGCTGCATCATGTCCTCCACGGCGGCCCGAACTCGCTAGCCTCCTCACAGCCGCCCTGCTACCTCCTGCGCTGACTCGAAGCACCTCGCCTCCCTACCGAGCAGAGACCACCGACACGACCCTTCTCCACCTCGGACTGGCCGCCGTCGAGCCCGCGCTACCTCCCTGGCGCGCCTGCCTCTGCCCTAGCATCTACGAGCCGCCGCCGACCCGCTGCATCATGACTCGCGTGCTGCCCGTGATGCCCGTGCTCTGCCGCCTCGTCGACCCCCCCGTGTGGGCCCGCCTCACCGACGACTGCCTCTGCAGTGTCGCTCAGGAGTCGTCCCCATCGAGCCCTGCCTCCGTTGCCCCGGCCTCCTGCTCTTCCGCACGGTGCCCCACTACCAACCACCGTGTCGCAGTCCGCCGTCGACCTCCTCCGTGTGTGCGAGGTGATGTTTGCCCCTATGCGTGTCTACATGTCCGTGACTAGTCTGTTGCCACTATTGTGTGAGCCTGGAGCGTTGTGGCCTTTTGGAGGAATGGGTACTGCCACTTGGTACCGAGAACTATCCAAGACTCTCAAGATCTTCGCAATCGGTGGCCTCCGTGTACCTAGACCCGTCAAGATCTTCGGGGCGACAAGATCGACATCCACGCGGACAAACCCCAGGGACCACGCCGGGACGCCGAGGTCTACCTCATGGATCCGAAGCCCGATCCTGGAGTCCGACCCCGAAGACCGATTCCACCGGGATCGAACCCCATCGACCCCCGGTGAACACCAAGTTCGCCGAACCTCGATGTGTGACCCTGATCTGAGCCTCTATTTTATAAATGCCATCTATATAAATTGTTGCATATTAAATTATTCATGCTGCATATATGTTTGGTGGTTTGGGGGCATTATGCCGACTCACTTAATAATTAAATATGGAGCGCATATGCGGGCTTTTCTAGTCTTATACCGCCTCCATTTAAATTTGTGTAGCGAACCGATGCCATGTTTTGTATTGTTAATGCAACATTTAAATTGTGAGGTATCTAAATAACATAAACCATATAATTAATTGTCAGAATCCCGGTTCCTCTTAATAATGTCTAGTTGCATCGCATGTTTGCCATGTCATGCACCATACATGCATCATGTCTGGTCTTCTTCCGTAGTATTAAATATTGCATCCGGTGTTTCTTTTAGTGCTTTGCTTCTTCGCGGATTAGGACGTTGAGTGGATGCGAGTATCGACAAGTCCTTCGGATAATGTATCTCCAGCAATGTTTCCCAGGCGAGCATTCTCCCCCTTTCTACCTATTTTGCATTTATAGTCTTTATTTCCTCCTGTTGATCTATTGCTATCCGTGTCACGATACTTTAGTGTTCCGTACCAGATGTATTCCGTGCAACCTTTATATTGCCTTGGACACCTCATATTACCTGTTGTTTGGTAGATAGATGGTCTTGCGGGTCGTAGTTGCTTGCTCAGGTGCTGCTTCACGTCGTTGTTGATCCACCATTGTGGGAAGGTTTACACATGCTTTACGGTGGAATTGATCATGACTTTAAATACAACTATTAAATTGTTGGGATAACTAATGAAAGAGGCACCGGTGGACAATATATGCTATTTGGGTTTTCATGTCCACTTGTGTCCCGTAGGCCCCGAGTACTTGATACATGTTCCTTGATTATTCGCACTATCCACATCCGGGAGACTCTATGAATCCCCCTTAGCCAGATCTTGATTCATTTCTTATTTCTTGGGGCCACAAGTAGTTTGGGGCTTTATTACTATCCTGTACTTATGCCATGCTTACTGCTTTATTTATGATTGTGCGTGGAGCACCTGTACTGTTTTGGAATGTGGAATGTTTTCGCGGTATCAACAAGCCCAGTCACACTTTAGGGTTCCCAGTCGTTTACAACCATTGGCACAAACCTTGGGTCTGTCTCGGAGCCGGCCAACTTCGTTGCGGGTACCTTAATGGGGTGGCCCCCTGAAATATTTTATGAATCTTGTGATTGCTTTGTCTTGAAAGCCTCGTTGTGTTTTGATTTGGTTTTTCCGAGTTTGATCGTGTATGTGTTGCTATTTGTGCACCCCTGCAGGGTAAATCTTTCTGAAAGCCATGTCCGCAGGTATGGACGACTTGGAGCACAGTATCTCGATCATAGACAAGCATAACTAAAGTAGTGCTATAAATTTGACTTAATATGTGACTAGTAATCAGCTTCACTACAATAGAATGGATAATAAAAGTGCCAACAACTAGTGGAACTGGGGTGTATCGTCTCATGTTATACCTGCCTAGTAAGTATCGCAACTCCAATGGAATGAGATAAAAGTGCCAACAACTGCTGGGTTTGGGATGTCACATGCTAATTGTATCTGACTAGTAAGTGTTTCAACTATAATGGAACGAATAAAACTGCCAACTGTGTGAGTTCCTTGGTTTGACTTCCTCGTTTGGTCTCGAGGGGGAATACCAGGATGGGTATGATTGGTGTTAGTATATGGTTGGTTCCGAATAGGTCTTTCTTATCTCTCTCTAATAGTCGACAGTTTATCGAGTCTCTATAGGTTGTTTAGTGCATGCTGCGCTGCCGCTTCAGCCCACCAGACCTATGTAGGCGAGAGCCACCGAATTCTAGCCTCGCCGTGTACTGAACTCAGTACTGACGCTCCACTTTTTCCTTTGCCCTTTGTCGGCACTCCCTTTTGTTTTAGCAGGTTTGTGATCGACGTCGTTAGCAGGGTTACCCTTCCGGCTTGGCCTGGGCAGGGTTATGGACGCCATTGGTTATTCTTCAGGGCTCTTAGCCCCATTTGCATCTTGTCCGTAGTCAGACGCTCTATCGTTTTCAAGGTGATTTGGATCTTTGTATAGTATATCTGTACTCTTGACTCATGGAGTCGTTGTTGTATATATATATATGTTCTATGGGTTCCATCGTGGACTAATGTGTAATGGTATTACTTCGTTCTCCACCCGCACGCCAGTGCCTGGTGGGCGTCCTTGAATCATTTCTATGTGGGTTTGACGGGAAGCGCTAAAACTTGCATAGGGCCAATCCGAGGGTGTTACATCTAACCCATAGGATTTTGGAAGATATCAAATTCCTATGGAGTCACTTCTTAGTTCCTATGCCCTCCATTCCATAAGAATCTTAACATGAGCTCCAACCTCATTCTATTTCTCCTTTGAGAAGTCCAATGCGCTCACACTATATTCCTGCAAAATTCCTGTGTTTGTTTCCTATGCACCTTCGAAAGACACCTGTTACAAAATTACTGCGTTTTTAATTCCTATTATGAATTTACTATACCTACCATGTCAATCCTATGTTTTTCCTATTCCAACATATTTTAAAAACCATTGATCGAAAGAGGCCCCTAATCTTGTTAATCAATCATAGGAAAATTGCTTGTGTTTTTCCTCTGGTCCATTCCTCTGAACAGTGTTAGCATAGGAAACTTAACTATTCCTACACTTTTTCTTTAATGCAAATAAGATCTTATTCCTTGGTGTGTTTATCTGCTTGCATTCATGATTTATTCATCACGTTTCTACATCTTTTAGATAGTAGTTTTTCCGCAAAGCTAGCTAGCACTCCCCCTTTGTCAAACACCTTGCATGCCCCTAGATACAAAGAAATCTGTTGTAGGGCATTGACGCGTTGCTTATGCTAGTAGACAACCCAACAGTAGAAGCATTTGTACCAGTTGATGATGATATACCCGGAACATGGGATGATGAAGGATTTGAAAACAAGGGTCGCTGGGTTAGTGCCAACAGAGAATGAATTGTGATTGCAAAGCACTCGGGGCACTGGTACCTCCAAAACATCTACAGTATGGCACGTATCGAGCTGCCATGTGTGCAACATGTTGATATTTATCCATCGGGTAACTAGTGTTTCCCCGGCCCCCCATGCACTTACCTCTACAAAAACATGCGAATATCGAGTTGCTGAAGATACTAATCGCAAAGAAACCGTACAGATTTGACAACCAATGGCACTACAACGCGATGGCGGTGTTTGACAAATTCATTGCTACCATAGATTTTCCTTGTGACAGGGACTGGATTATCCTTCAAAACAACTATCTTGTACCAGCAAAGTATGTCGATGCCATTTTCAAGTGTCTAATTAGTGGTTCTATTGATCGCATATACGTGGTGACAGAACCGCGAGGAGATGTTCTTGTCTGGGAACCAAACAAGTGGAGTGAGTCCTATTATTTAAAAGTAAAATTTATAAATTACTTACAACTGCATTGTTCATGATACTTTTGCTAACTGAAATGCACACAAAGGTATACTTGCAGGCCCGCGTGTCATACATGCTCTAGTAATTGAAGAGTCGGCAAACGTCCAGGCCGGTGATGATGTCGAGGCTGGAGATATTGCATTACATAGCTGGTACTTGGCACAGCTTGGCTAGGATATCCTATGGATTCACACCAGGGGTGCACGAACCAGCAGCCATGGTAATCCTGTATCATACATGGGTAGTGAACTGCTCTCTTATCCCTCGCTCCGCTGCCACGTTTTTTAGAGGGCCCTTAATTTGGATGACCCTGTAGCACCGAACTGGATCAAAAGGGATAATCTTGAAGGGAGGTTAGTGTTTGTGGGAATCAACCATCCATTCATCCTCGAGCCCCCTACAAACTCCGAACATGGTGTTGCTGATGTTGACGAAGCTCTGCCAGTGTTCATAGGAGACTGTGTGTTTTCCACACACGTGCGCTGCCAACATCGCTCACATCAAGTTCCAGATTGGAGCCGCATGCACGTTAATGGGGGGACTACCATAGGTTCATCACTTAACTACACTGGAGCAGAACATAGAGAGCAAATGTTCGAGGCGCCAATGTGGTTCGTGCCAACCCTACCCCGTTAGAACTATGTGAAGTTTGACCAAAATACCGAAAATCTGATTATGAGCACTCGCAACATCATTTCTGTAGCTAGTACTTGTCACCATGTAATGTACAGTACTATGTACATAGTACTTTTATACTATATTGTAATATCAGTACTTGCAACATCATTTCCACTATTGCTTGTACTAGGCACCATGTACGTAATAATATACTTTCATAGTATGTGTTTGATGTTTCCTTATTCAAGCACTCAAGCTATCGTGCCCAATTTTCTAGGCTATTAATTTTTGCATGACAATTAGTAGTACTGTATTGGTGGCAAGGTTTGCTATGTCCACAGCATTAGTGTAACTTTGCCACATTTATTCCCTCACCAGCTCTAGCCCCATCCCCAGCCCTCTCTCACACAACACTCCTTAATTGCCATTGCGCTTCCCTCCATTAACGACCACCACCGTAGCAACTTACTCGTCTTAGGCGGGTCGGCTGCGGGCGGCGGGTCCTGCAATTTCATCTATAGAGTCGTCGCATCCCTCAGAGATCGCGGTGGCAGTGCGGTGTGTACATAATCCCCGAAGCCCTTGATCTTGATGGTGAGATACAGTCAAGCTTTTATTAGCACTTGGTTAACATTGCCTTGGTGTTGAGTATAGTTCTCATCTAGTGCATTTAACCCGTTTGTATACTACAGTTCAGTTTTACACATGCAAGCTAGTTCCGGGGCTAGATATACGGTGAACTGTAATAATAAGTTCAAATTTTTATTGATTGATCCATGGCGGATGATGATTTGGGAGGACACTCAGTATGTTTTGCTTTAGATTGGTCTCAGGGGTGGAGGTCCCTTTAATTTGGGAAGTTAGGGTGGCTGTTGCCCTACCCTGATTTTTGCCAAAATTTTGAGTATATGTATGCATCTCTAGCATCGGCAGCAGATAGAGCTCATCTTGTTCGTCCATTCGTATGTTCCTGGGTGTTTGGTATCTGTACTGCTCGATCAAGGATTGCACTAATGTGATGCCTAGACCTTGGAAGTAGTACTGATATAACCAGCATTCATGCTAGCTAGAGTTAAGACTTTAATTTGTGTACTTTGATAAGTAAATTTCTCCACTTTACTTTCTTAGTTGATCTTGTATTGTACTCTATCAGCTAATACTGTACTATTTCACAATTATTGATAGCTGGTAGAGACATTATCTGTCCACATGATTTTTTTTGTAGTGTTCGGGCAAGAAGCTCAAGCTTGGATAGACTCATCATCGAAGAAGACAAGAGAGCCCTGTGTAGTCTGGATGGAGGGGCGAGCCAGGAACACCCACGTGGAGAACACCTGTGACGAGTTCTGCTAGATGCTGTTAATACCGGGAGGGTTAAACGTGCAGAGCATACCTAGCTCCTTTTTGCCAACATTTGGCGGGTCATCAAGATGAAGATATGCAAAGCCTGCAGCTAGGACGTCGAGCTGAAGAAGCAAGATGCTAAGGTAATCCTTGATGAAGGATGGCAAGATTTTGTCAAAGCACATGACTTGAAGGTAGGATACTTTGTAGTATTCAAGAAGCTTGCCACCACTTCCTTTAAGGTGATAGTATTTGATCATGATAACTGCGAGAAGGTGATTAGATGTGCAGGTTATCATCCATCATTTGATGGACAATTTACTATATCGTAGGTGTATTAATGTAGTGACTGTTCGCTTCTAATTATAACTATTCTATAAAGAGGTGCTTGAACACCTTCCGTTATCATGCATCCTGTTGGAACACTGTGGTACTTGATCGCGCTAGGCTCCAATGTGGAGGTATCTACTATGATTGCAACAAAACTACAAAACAAACATCTAGTGTACTACGGCTAGTATTGTACTACCTCCTGTTCCACAGTATAATCCTTTTTAGCAAACTAAACAATCATCTTGTTAGTTCCACCGCATACAATAGTTGTGTCGTGTTGGTGTACCTAACAATCAAGTGGGTTGGTGTAGTATAACTCCTTTATGCATCGGAACTAACGAGATGATTGTTAATTGTACTCTACTGCTAGTAGTAATACGTACTGTACTGGTACAAGTGTATTAATACTAGGTAGGAGTACTATGTTTTAGGAAAATAGAAGCTGTAAATAAACATCATTTGGTCAAACATGACAGCAGTAGTAACTCTAGTCGACGTACACGATAGTGTGTCGGCCTAGCTGTAATAGCCCAGGTTGTGATACGGTTAATTTTGCGCAAGATAGTGTGCCCGCCTAGATATAAAATATGCCAGGATTTCAGATGGTTAATTTAGTGCACTGCAGCGTGCTAGCCAAGCTAATTGGCGTCCTGGATCTAGCTCCAGAGGCCTTGCAAAAAAACTCATTCAAAGAGCCATCCCATCTTCCCTATCTCAGCTATTTTTATCCCCACTCGCCAACACCGCCTGGCCCCGCATTTGGGATCGTCTCTAGTGCATGCTTTGCACATTTTCATCGCCATCTCGCCCGCTGCATCGGATCTTCAGACTGCGCCACCCCACTCCAAAAGTCCGCCGATAGTCATACTCTGGTCCGACCTCTTCCCCCAATCCATCCCAATGTCATAATCGACGCACAACCCACTACACGACGTCTAGAGCAAGTTTGGCAATAATGTTTTCAACGAAATTGCTATGCGTCTGGACACTACCATCGTCGCTCGGCTGGCTCCATGCTGCAAGGAGCTGTACTGCCAAGTCGCGGGAGGAAAAGGTAGTAGATGCCCCAACGACCACTACGGGACATTCGTTCCCTACAACAACGTCTATGACCACATAATATGGAGCTTTCACGGCCAGCAAGTCTGCACGGAGCCTGGATGCGAGTTCATCACCTCATCGGTAGATCTAACACCTATGGTAGAGCTCATCCGACACCTCAGAGTTGCGCACTCGAGGACTGCACCCATAATGCCCTATAGCCACAAACACTGGGAGCCGTCTAAGCCAGTGCCCAAAGGAGGCTCGCAGAGAGTGGATATCATCGACATCGGGAAAAACGACACCGTGTTGTCGCCCAAATTGATGGCCACACTATAGACATCGTCATATCCCCCAGGTTTGTCAGTTCAGGGGTGTGTGAATTGCCACAGTACAAGGTGAAGCTTTGGTCGTTGTCTCTATGGCATGAGCTCCATGCAGTCAAAATGGTAGTGACATCTAAGCTGCCGAGCAGGCCATCGTCGGCCGAAGTCGCCCTGGAAGGGCTCAGGTCATACCTGCCACATCCGCGGTGTTAACCTGAAGCTTCTGAACCGTTCATCGGAATTCCCTATGGATTTGGAGTATTGCATCAACAAGTTTCAAAAGTGAGACAAAACATCTAAATATTCTTTGTGATGACCCCAATGTTAAGATATGTAACGTCGTACTAATTAATTACTACTTTATGTTGGTCACAAATTCAATTTGTATGGGGAGAGGTGGAACAAGTTTGCGGCAATGTCTACCTATTTCCAATGTGCGCTGCTGACATAGTGGGCCCACGGGCGACAGTGTGACAATGAAAGCGTAACATGTAGGAAAGAAAGCGCTACCCCGGCCAGCACTTGACACGTTGTTGCTTATGCCAAGTATTTTATATGGAGGTCTTAACTTGCTACTGCTAATCTATTTTTTAGTAATACATATGTACTGGTACTTGTTCAGATTGACCGATCGAATGCTAAATACGACTCTCTTTCCTTTTGAGTCATGGCCTTGCTAGAACTATTGAATTTCAATGTTTGCATTGTTGAATCTGTCATTTCTTTTGGCCATTGTCTGTACTACTGAATCGGTCACTTTGAAATGCATTGAATCTGTCAAGTGGTGCTAAATATGAACTGGGAATCTGTAGATATTTTTCTGGCTTATTATGTACTGCTCAAGCTTCAAATGCTACTCAATCTGCCAAGTGTTATGTCGTTACTATTACTAAGGTATTTTCTAGAACAAATACTGATGTACTGGTACTTGTTTAGATCAAGTGAAGTAGATGGTCTTGATTCCCTTTTTTAACCTGGCTTTGTCACAATCTAGATGAGGCTTGGGCATTTTGGGATGCATATATGGGGGTCACATTGGTATTGATGTGAAGAGGTATGCACACAAAAGCATACTTGATCGTCAGTTATGCTTGCTCCAATGATTGAGTGTGTTTAGAGAAAAGGGCAAATTGATCGTGCGACAAGGTTTTTAGAGCTAAAACATGAATGAGTTCTCTCTGTATAGCTATTGAGTTTCAATGTCTGTATAGCTGAAACAGACACTTTGGAATGCTACAGAATCGTTCAAGTGCTACTGAATATGAACTAGGAACCTGTCGATATTTTTCTGTCTTATTCTGTACTACTGGATCTTTCAAATGCTACTGAATTTGTAAAAACGTTATGTCGCTGCTGCTAGGCTGCTTGCACTAGAGCTTTTGCATGTGTGTCATCGGAGCGGTTGGTTGTGTTTTGGACAAAAATGAGAGGGTACCAAGTGAAGTCATTGGATATCAGTCCAGTTTTGGCGCACACGGTATGTGTCCCTTCTTATTTAGATATTTTTACACGAATATATGTCAAAAGAATTATTCTTTTTTTCTTCCGGTAGTGAGGTCTGTGTTCCGAATCCGGCCGAGCCATAGAATAATGCATATTTTACTAAAGAGGAGGTAAAATCTAGCCCATTTGGCCCCTCTTTAGCACAAAACAATTGAATTTGGCCTTGTAGGGGTTAGGGGACTTGCTGATGACAACCCATTTAAATATTCATCAAGGAGCCCATGGAGAATAGCACATGGAGTATAGCCCATTGAGTATAGTAGATGTAGAATATCCCAAAATGTTTAATTCAGTGTTTTTGGAATTGCCCTTTAAAACAAAAACAAAATACCCGCCTACCCATCTTTTTAAGAAACTACTCCATTATCTAGCATTTAATAAATTGAGATGCCAGGATCGCTTCCCCATTATTGTAATAAGAGAGATAACATGGACATATAAATTCTTTTTAAGAAGGCTAATATATAAGTTATAGGTAGTGACGAGGGTTTAACTCATCAATGCCCATTGTTATGGACTTGGGTTTTGGAGAAGGAGGGAGCGCTGGAGACATCTATCGGCTAGCAAACAAGCACATAGGGGACTCGAAGATTTACCCAGGTTCAGGCCTCGCAGAGGTCCCTACTCCTGCTTGTCTGCTCGTGGAATTATCGAAGGAATCGAGGATTACAATGGTGCGCAGATGCAATCTGGCGAGGGTTGTGGAAACTAGGGTTGCGTGTGTTCTCCTCGCCGCCCCCTCCTAGCCTTTATATAGATAGGCTAGGTCTTGGGTAGCAGGTCGAGTCGGTTACAAGTTAGGGTTTTCCCCTTTGAACTTTCAATATTTTGCTTCTTCTTCTTCAAGCAATCGAGAGTCCCTAGGTTACTCGAGTTCCTCATTTGGGCCTTGGCGACACCGTGGGCCTCTACGTATTCAGGCCGTATATACCAAGCTCGAGTACCTGTAGGGTATACCCATGTCAGTAGCCCCCGAGTGTCCAGTGGAATCGCAGATTCGACTGGAGACTTTATGAAGCCTTTCGAGTGCATGACTGAGTATATTTTTCGACTGCTTTGTTTGTGTCATAGGGATTGTTGATGCGCGTGCCTGATTTAACCGATGTATCGGTATCAGTTAACTACCTTAGGGTAAAACAACGCCATCTACTCGAACTCGAGTCCCCGGACTCGAATCCATAAAAATGCTAGTGTAATTCGACTCATGCCGCGGAGGTCTTACAGGAGTCGAATTCTAGTGTATGGGTGTGAGCACTCGACGCGTCCGCCAAGGCATGTTCATCGTACCTGTAGGCACGGATATATTTTTGGTAGTGCGCAACAAACGCGTTACCAGGCCTTATTCATGTCTTATCTTCACGCTGTAAGCGCGACATCCGAAATTTTATGATTGCGGAGACGATTCAGGTGACCCAGGAGACGCAGTCTCTTTGTAGGGAAATATCATGAGGCGGTGTCGCCATAAGCTTCGAGTGTGGATGTTATCAACACACAGTACTTTGTAAAAATAATCATAGGGTGCGCGACCAGCGCTCCCTATGGGAATAGCCCCCGAGTGCCTGGTTTAGTCGAAGACTCAGGCAGGGCCTAAAGAACTTTTGCGACTGCTGTCGTCTTTTGTTTGCTTGTTTTAGTTGAATTTGCTTTCGGCTCTCCCTATGGGAGTAACCCATTTCCATAGTCGAACCGTGTTTCGAGTGGTTGGGTTTGCTTTGATTGTCCATGTTCCTGCAAAAGAAGAAGAAAATTCGTAGGGTGCGCGACCAACGCTCTCTATGGGAGTATCCCCAGAGTGCTTGGTGGAGTCGAAGACTCGAGCAAGGACTAAAGTAGTCGAAGTCTTTTCCTGCGTAGTTTTTGATGACGTCAGTGCTGCCGATTCCATGACCTCAGGTGCCCGCATGAGCGAGTTTGACGGGACATCACGAGCGGTGGATCCCATTCCCTGACTCTAATTTTACCGGGCGTGCGTAATCTTTATTTTAACTGCGGCTCCTCGATTTCCGCGTGTAATGGGAGTAGTGGCGGACGGTTCGTGCTTCAGCTCCACCATGTGTCGAGCGCGATGAACGCCGCGCGTCTGGTAGGGTTTTTCTTAGCCATTGGATTGCATCTTCTAGGGGGTTAAGTAGCGGTGCGGTGGCGGTAAATTTCACATCTACTTCTTTTCATCCTTTGCCTCATTCGTTATTGCCGTTTCTCCTCTGCTTCTTTGTGCTCCTTTCCTTCACGGCGCTGGACCAGCTCCGCGTATTTCCCAGCTACTTCCTCCGGTCACATCACCGCCGTGGAATGGAGAAGAAAAAGGGAGGTGCTGCGGCCGATTCCGCTGCCGCTGCTGCTGTGATGAAGAAGAAGGGCGGCTCCGCCGCTGCGGGCACCAGCACCGCTGCCGGTGGAAAGAAAAAGGGCACGGGCACTCGCGTCACAAATGGCGCATGGCATCCATCTGTGATCAAGTCCTCAGAGCGTCGTCTTCTTCGCCAAGACGGAGTTTTGTCGTCCGCAGTCACCGACGCGCGCGTCCCTGGCGGCGAGGTAATCCCCTCTCCTCCTGCCGGCTTTTGGGTGATATTCCTAGCGTTCATCATTCGCGGCCTCTCGTTGCCCCTGCATCCTTTCTTTAGGGGCCTTCTTTGTTTTTGCGGGCTCCGGCTCCATCAGCTGTCCCCCAATTTCATCCTCCACGTAGCTTGCTACATTACCCTTTGCGAGTGCTGGCTCGGAATCGAGCCGCACTTCAGCCTCTTCAAGCGCCTCTTCAAGTTGAAGCGTTAATCGGCGTCTGGCTCCGTAGTCTACGATGTAGGCGGCTATGGTATCCACATCGATCCATCCGCCATGTACTTCGACATCAAGCTGATGATGTCCGTCCAAGGGTGGAGGGACAAGTGGTTCTACGTCTGCGACCAGAAGGCCGACGGAGACCACTTCGGACTCGCGCCCTTCGACCCCGCGACGCCGTGCAAGAGGAGGCGCTCCTGGAAGAATGTGATTATGTCTGGCAAGTCCGCGGAGACAAATGTGCTGTACGAGCGCGTCTGCAACCTCGAGAGTCGCATGGGCAAAGAGGAGGGAGGTCGCCCTCATTAGCACATGGCTGCGCCCTCGCGTCCAGCCCCTGTAGGCCAGAGTCCACCCCATGTTTCAGTGGGCTGGCGCGGACGATGTGACTCGCATGTCTGCCGATGGTATGTCCGTGAGTGAGGTAGATAAAAGGGTTCGACTGGTCACCAAGTACATCGTCAAGGATGTGCTCCCCAGTGAACCAGTCGTTCCTCCATTCGATGCTTCTAACCCTCCTCCTGAGGTACAGTTGTGCTACGTAGTAGCTTTGTTGGTTGATTGCTTGTTTGCTGTTTCTTGACTTTGTGTTAAATTTGTTTTCTATATGAAGGATTGGGCGGTGTCGCCCTGTATGCCCCCTCTTCCCGAGGGGGTTATCCCTCGTGAAGCCAGTGAAGAGGACGAGTCAGGGTCGACCGTCCCATCTGATGTGGAGGAGGAAGCCCCCGAGTCGAGTAGTCCGGATACTCGCAAGCGTTCGCACAACAAGGATTCTGATGCGTCGTCTCCTTCGACTCCAGAAGGTGCAGGCGTTGGTGCGGAGTCGCCAATCCTTGTCGTTCCTGTGAGTGCCTTGGCACCATCCTCTCGCAAGAAGATGCAGCTGCCGAAGGAATCGTTGTCAGAGTCGAGGGATCCAACCTTCGACTTTGATAAGTTTGATTGGTAAGTATTCGAGTCTTCCTTTTTGGTTCTTCTTTGGAGTTGCCCTTTCTTGATGTTGGTTTGGTCTTGCAGTCAGCAGGCGTCATCATCTTCTGGCGACGTCCAATTTCTGAAAGAATCTGGAGTCGCGACCTCGAGGGCCAAGAAAGAGGTTTAGCGTGCTCCTTCCCCTCCATTGGCGGCCCACTCCGGGCATAACTATCCAGCTCTCCACGCGATGGGGAGCATCAGATGGTTGCTCGGATGACTGCTCATCAATCGACTTCGGAGTCATTGGAGGATCATGTAAGTGTAGCATCTCTTCTTCTGATATTGCAGTTGATTTTATCTGTGTCATCTGCTGATCCTCTAGTGTTTTCCTTTTTTCGACAGCTCCTTGTGAAGGAAGCCGCTCACCTGGCGGAGCAAGTGCTTGCGATGGGTCACCAGCAAACCATGCTGGATACGCGCTATTGCGTGGTGGAAAGTAAGTGCCATTTACTTCTTCTACTGCATCGCTGTTATGTAGTCGACTGATAGTCTATCCCTGTTGTTTTGTTTTGCAGCTGAACATAATGCCCTTCTTCGCAACGCCACCACCATGGAAAAGACACTCGTCGCGGCTATGAAGAGCCGCGATGAGGCAATCGCGGCGCGTGACGAGGCGCACAACCGCGAAGAGGATCTGCGTGCCTCCATCGCAGCTAGGGAGAAGTTGTTCGAAGAACAACTTTTCTCGATTGCCAAGGCTCTCTCAGGTATTTGCTAGTCTGCAATTTTACCAACTGCCTCATTTTCGATTGCCTTCGATGTTGTTATTTACTGCTGATGTTGTGCCAATGCTTGATTCTTGTGTAGAAGCCAGCGGTCTGAGCTTTGACACACAGGCGCTCCGCCGTGATGACGCGTTGGTAGGTGCTGTCTCGGTAGTCGAAGACCGTAGCGCTGTTGTGCAGGGTATGCTCGCCAAGGATAAAGGCGTGCTCAGCCGTCTTCGAGAGGAGAGGACACCCAAGGCTGAGTTGATTGAAAATCTTGATGAGCTGGTGGAGTCACTTGCAGGAGGCGTTCCTGCGAGTTTCAAGAACTCGCTCCGTGTGGCTGGTGCGTCAATGTCACTCGCGATGGTACAAGCCCATAGAGTCGAAGTTGATCCTCCAGCAGTCTCAAGGGCGATGGTACAAGCGGACGGCCAGCAGGTAGTCTTTGCTCCTTTTGCGACTGCTTGTGGCCAATATGGGCCACAGCTGATCAACACCGTTGCAAAGTACTTCGAGGAGCTGCTGCGAGCCAAGAAAGCGGCGAAGGCTGCGGCGTAAGGGGCCGGCGGAAAGTCGGTGGCATCTGATACTGCCACGGACTCGATGAGGCCCCTAGAGCCAAAGTCCAAGTCGAAGAAACCAGTTGCTCCTCAGTAGCCTTGTAATAGTTAAATAGCTTATGTCTATTGTCGAAAACATGCCGTTTGGTGAGTGTATCTGCTGATACTTTTGCTAATCTTGAATGCACTCGAATCTTTTGTCTGTGCATCCCTTTGATCTTCTTATTGCTTCTTGCTTGGCTTGTGATAGGCCACATCGAGTGAACCACTGAGGGAACCTCAGGATTCGCCACCCCTTGATGACACTTTGGCACCGCCGCGCTCAAGGGTGGATGAGTTGTCTCTGCTCTCGCGACTCCGTGATCGCGTGAAGCAGTTGGAGCGTGAATTGCCCGTACTCCGTGGTAACGCAGATGTATGGAAATCGAAGGCAGAGAAGGCCACCACCCAAGGATAATATCTGTTGGGGGAGGTGACGCAGTTGGGTGACCAATTTAAATGTTAGCTTTCTTACTCTTATCTTTTCCTTGTAGTCACTCACGATGGTGTGTTGTCCTCATACTTCCGCTTTTACCTTGTATAGTTGTTAGCGTGCGCCATCCGCAGGATGAGAACGATAGGATTGCTATTCGCAATAATGACCTGACCCAAGAGCAGCTTCAAGAGAGTGGATATTTCTAGGTGGATCATGATCGTGCAATCGCACTGGCGACCCTGCAGGATTGTGCGTCACGAGTGCTGCACTTCCTGAAGAAGTCGCCATCATGCTTGAAGAACATTTATCGGACGATGTTTCCGCTGGATGTTACTCCATCGAGCCTGCTGGCCCTCCTTGCTAAGTTCCAAGACCAGACTACGGTTCTCGAGTGTGTAAGACAGCAGTTGGTGGCTGGTGCCAAGGCCGCTCTGTCGCTGGTGCGACTACATAGGCCTGATGTAGATGTTGCGGCAATTGCGGCTGGATCACCTATGCCACCAGTGGGTTCTGCTTGAAATATGGTGCTGCACTATCAGGCGGTGGATCCCCCAGCAGAGGAGATCGTCGACTTCTTCGAGGAGCAAACCAACGTTCTCTTGTTGCAATAGTAGTTTAGCTTGTATCCTGCACATAAGTGTACCAATGTTGTAAAGTTTGTATATATGCTGTGTATAATTGATTGTCGATGATGTATAAAGAGCTTGTTAGCGTGTATGTTTTGTGAGTGCGTTACACTATGCGACTACTTTTTGTTAGCCTGGCCATGCGCTTATCTCAGTCCCTTGTCAACCTGTCAGGTGCGTTGCAACTGGTTTGATGTGTGTTAAGGGTTTCGATTGGTGTGCCAGCTACTTAGGATATCGCGTTTTAGTTCGTAGAACAGATGTGTATAGGGTGGCGCAACCCCCGAGTGGATAAGTTGCGAAAAAATAAAGGAAAACATAGAGTTTTGGGGCACTTAGCTTTATTTATTTGCGGGATAGTATGAAGTACAATGTGTGGCTAAGTAGCCTTGGCTGAGTAGCCTTATTTGCAATTTAAAAGTAAAAACGACTAAGGGTAGAAGCGTCATAGCTATGCGATGTTCTAGGGGTTGAGATTATGCGACTCCTGTCTCTAAATCTTGAAGGCGATAGGTGCCACTTGGGATTACTTCTGTAATCACGTATGGTCCCTCCCAAGGGGACTCGAGCTTGAGATGCCCTTGCTGCTTCAGTCGCAGGACTAGGTCGCCTTGGACGAAGGATCTGGGGCGTAGCCTCCTACTGTGGTAGTTGCGCAAGTCCTGCTGGTAGATCGTTGATCTTTCCACGGCGATTTCCCTTGCCTCGTCAAGGAGGTCGACGGAGTCTTCGAGTGCCAGATTTGACTCCTGCTCGCTGTAAGCGACCACGCGCGGTGCTTTGTATCGTACCTCGGCGGGTAGCACCGCTTCAGCCCCGTGCACCATAAAGAACGGGGTGTATCATGTAGCACTGTTTGGAGTTGTGCGTAGGCTCCAGAGTACTGATTGTAGTTCGTCTGCCCAGGAACCCGTGGCTTGTTCGAGTGGCCGGTGGAGTCGCTTCTTGATGCCGCCGCAGACGAGCCCGTTAGGTTTTTCGACCTGACCGTTGGTCTGTGGATGTGCCACCGAGGCATAGCTAACGTTGATTCCTAGATTCTCGCAGAATTCTTGGAACTCCTTGGATGTGAAGTTCGTCCCATTGTCTGTGATGATGCTGTGTGGCACTCCAAAGCGGTAGACGATGGACTCGAAGAACTTGACTGCGCTGTGCCCTGATTGATTGGTCACTGGCATGGTCTCAATCCATTTGGTGAATTTGTCGACTGCGACCAGGAGGTAGACGTAGCCTCCTCGTGAGGACCTTGGGAGTTTGCTGATCATGTCGAGTCCCCATTGCGCAAAGGGCTAGGCCAATGGAATTGGCCGAAGCTCTGCGCCAGGTGCGTGCTGCTTGTCCGCGAATCGCTGGCAGGCGTTGCATTTCTGGACGATGTCCTTGGTATCACGCATGGCCATAGGCCAGTACAATCAAGCTCGTAGAGCTTTGGCAACGAGGGCGCGACTGCCGGCGTGATGCCCGTAAGTCCCCTCATGGATGTCGAGGAGGACAGCTCTTCCATCAGCCGTGGAGACACATGGTTGGAGTACTTCTGTGATGCTGCGCTTGTATAGTTCGGCGTTGATAACAGCGAATGCCTTGGATCGCTGCGCGATGTGCCGTGCATCAGTCAGATTGTACGGTAGCCTCTTGCTCAGAAGGTACGTGATGTACGGTTGAGTCCAGGATTGCTCGATCATCATGATGCTCATTGGTCCTTCGAGTTGTGTCCAACTCCAAGTCGTCGAGTGCCATTGTCTCATTGGGCGGCGTAGCCCCCAAGTCCGTTGTTGTGCTTGTTTTCTTGTCTACGGCCTTTGGCTTGATGGAGCGTTCACAGATGTGCTCGAGAAATACCCCAGGTGGTATGGGGGCACAGGTAGAGCCTATGTTGACGAGTGTGTCCGCCTCTTCATTGCTTTCGCGTCCTATGTGCCGCAGCTCGCAACCGTCGAAATCCCCTTCGAGTGTGTCATAGAGGTCGCGGTAGGCGATCATGTTGTCGTTCAGTGTGTCGCACTCATGCATTGTTTGGTTGATGACCAGCTTGGAGTCATCGTATATAATGAGCCTCTTGGTGCCGCAGGCTTTTGCCATCCTCATCCCATGTAGCAGCGCCTCGTATTCAGCTTTGTTGTTGGAGGCGGTGAACTGCATTCGTAGCATATATTTCAGCTTGTCCCCCTGGGGCGATGTCAGTATGACACCTGCACCAGCTCCGTCCTTCCGCTTGGATCCGTCGAAGTGCATTGTCCAGAGGTAGGACATATCTGGTTTTTCGGGGAGCTGGTTCTCCATCCAGTGCACGAGGAAGTCAGGGAGAATTTGCGACTTGATTCCGTCACGCTTTTCGTATGTGATGTCTCGTGGAGACAATTCGATTCCCCAAAGCGCGACTCGCCCCGTGGCGTCGGGGTTATTGAGGATATGCCCCAGCGGGGCGTCGTTGACCACCACGATTGGGTGTTCCTGGAAGTAATGGTGCAGTTGCCGGGTAGTCATGAAGACGCCATACGCCAGCTTCTGGTAGTGCGGGTACCACTGTTTTTTTGGCGTGAGGACATCGCTGAGTTAGTAGACTGGGCGCTGTACCCCGTGGACCTTGTTTTCCTCGGCTCGTTCGACCACGAGCACTGTGCTGACCACCTGGTTGGTGGCGGAGATATATAGCAACAACAGTTCCCTTTCTCATGGGGTCACCAGTACTGGCGAAGTGGATAGCAGGCGCTTGAGGTCTTCGAATGCTTCCTGCGCCTCATTGGTCCACTCGAACTTGTCAACTTTGCGGAGGAGTTGGTAGAAGGGTAGTGCCTTTTCACCCATCCGACTAATAAATCGACTGAGGACCGCGATTCGCCCAACCAGTTGTTGGACGCCCCTTATGTTTTTTGGCTTCTCCATGGCCAGTATGGCTTTAATTTTCTTCGGGTTTGCTTCAATTCCTCTCACGGAGATGAGATACCCAAGTAGTTGCCCAGATGGTACGCCAAAGGCGCATTTGTCCGGATTGAGCTTGATCCGGTAGCAATTGAGGTTGGCGAAGGTTTCGTGCAAATCGTCGATTAGTGAGGCTTCCTCTTTGGTTTTGATTACTATGTCGTCGACATAGACTTGAATGTTGCGACCAAGTTGGTTCTTGAGGCAGAACGCACCAAAGGGCGTTGTGAACGCTCTTTTTTCTTGATCTTCCTCCTTCATTCGAATCTGGTTATAGCCTGGGTAGGCGTCGAGGAAGCAGAGACCCTCGCATCCCACGGTGGAGTTAATGATCTGGTCGATTCGTGGTAACGGGAAGTGGTCCTTTGGACAGTGCTTATTCAAAGAGGTGAAGTCCACGCACATCCGCAGGATATCCGTGTCCTTTTTTGGTACTAGCACCGTGTTGGCGAGCCAAGTGCTTTCCTTGATCTCGCGTATGAATTTGGCATCGAGGAGTCTGTTGATCTCCATTCCGACTGCCTTTGCTCTTGGGTCAGATAATCGCTGGATTGTTTGCTTGACTGGCCTTGCATCTGGGTTGACGTTGAGTCCCTGCTCGGCGAATTCCCTGGGAACTCCTGGCATATCCGCTGGACACCATGCGAAGATTTCCCAGTGCTCACGGAGGAATTCGACGAGCGCGAGTTCCTATGTGGGACTCAAGTTGTTGGCGATGAGGGCCGTCTTGGCGGGATCCGATGGGTGGACCCGTACTTTCTTTGTGTGCACCGATGAGTCGAAAGATAGGTCGGGCGAACTTTGACGGCTCAGGGGAGGCAGATTGTTGTCTGTCGTCTCCTTTAGTCTAGCGAGTTCTTCCTGCATGCCGAAGGACTGGGAAATTCTGTTGAATTCTCTGTCGCAACTGTCGGATCTCTCGAAGCTCCCATTAGGACCTGGCATTTTCATCTGCAGGTAGGCGTAGTGTGGTACCGCCATGAACCTAGCGAACGCGACATGCCCGAGGATGCAGTGGTACTGTGAGGGCCAGTCGACGACCTCAAAGTCGATGCGCTCGCGTCGAATGTTTTTGGCGTCCCGAAGATGACGTCGAGGTTGATTTTGCCCAGGGGATACACGCCTTTTCCTGGGACGATGCCATGGAATGCTGTGTCCGAGGCTTCTAAGCAAGTCAGAGGGATCCTCATTGCTCGCAAGGTACTCGCGAATATAAGGTTAATGCCGCTTCCGCCGTCCATGAAGACGCGGATCATGTTAAAACCTCCGATTTGCGCCTCGAGTACAAGGGGACAATGGCCTAGACGAGGTACTTGAGGCTGGTGATCGCGTTTGTCGAAGGTGATGCAGGAGTCGCTTCCGCTGAGGTACTCAGTGGTAGATGGTGGCGAGTTTGTGGCCAAGTTGACTTGGCGAGTGATGGCCTTCTGCACCCTATTCGAGGGGCATCCCTTTTGGATCATCATGGTACCCATGGCTCATGGGTATGGTTCGCCTCACTGGTGCTGGACCGGTGCAGCTGCATTTGGGGGTAGTCCAGGCGATGGTGGCGGAGCACCATGTGCCACGGCGCCTGGAGCAGCTCCGTAGCCCCTTTCGACTACGGTGCGATTCATCTGAACCAATCCCTCATAAATTTTGAGGAACTCGCGGCAGTCCTTGAGGAGGTGGCTAGACTTCTTTTTTCCATCATGCTTGTCGATGTAGAAGTGCACCGTACATGGCTCGGACAGTTTGTCTTCAATAGATGTCGCGGGTGCCTGATCATGATTGCGGCGTTGCCACACTTGCATGGTTTTCCCGGAGTCACGGTATCCACCGTTGCGGTATCCGCTATTGCGGTTATCGTCGCGTCTATCGGCGTAGCCAGCTGCGACCATGTTGACGTCGTCGCGGTCATCGTAGATGCGCATGCGGTGTTTGCCTCGGCGGTCGCGTCTGCGCTCGAGTTCTGCCTCCTCATTGGAGTGAACACGATTCTTCACCGAATCTTCTCCATCGGCCCACCGATTTGCGATTTCCATCAGGTGGTCGATGGTCTTGGGCTTCGAACGGCCTAGCTCCTCCCTGAACTCTATGCGGCGGACACCATCGTTGAATGCATCGATTGCGCGGTCCTCCGAGATATTGATGCAGGCCGTTTGTATGTCGTTTGTATGGCAGCATCTCAGCACTTCGATTGATGCGGGCCGTTTGTATGTTCCCTTGAAGTTGCGCACAAAGCTTTAAACCAGCTCTTCCCAACTGCGAATGGATCCGCGTGGGAGTTTGTTGAGCCATGCTCAGGCGGCACCTTGCAGCTATAGCTGTAAGCATTGCATGGCCGTGCTTCGACTTCCGCCGTGGAGTCTGACGGAGGAGATGTGGTCCTCCAACCAGATCTTCGGGTCCTGCGGGCCGTCAAACTTCGGGTTCTCCGACAAGAGTTTAAACCCCTTAGGCATTCTTTTTTGCCTGATGGCCCTACTGAAGCATCTGGCGCCACAGAGCTTCACATCTTTGTCTTCTGAGTCAGTCGACCGGGCACATCGCGCCCTTGATTTGTCGATCTTGCGCTGCGTGAGGTCATCGCGCGCATCATAGTCGTGGTCGTGTCACCGTGAGCGGCGACGTCGAGACAGGTCGTGACTGTCGTCGCTGGATGAAGGCGAGGAGTAACGCTTTGCTAGCGCTTTGCCTTTTTTTGGCTCCTGGGTTGGCTCTTTGTCGAGGGTGGCCTCGATTATTCCCAAGCCCACGATCGTAGATCGGTGCATGGCGGTTCGGGGATTTCCAGTAGGCGGCTGGTTGTTGAGGAGGTACATGGTGGCTGCTGTCACCGCAGCCTGTGGCGTCTTGGGGACCACGTTGCCCCGTGTATCAACTGTCATAGAGCTGAAGTCGAGGACTTTTGCAGATTCTATGCGTTCTTGTTTGCAGCTTCTATGCGTTCTTGGGGACCACGTTGCCCCGTGTATCGACTGTCATAGAGATGGGCCATCCGGGATCGCCTCTTGTTTGCGATGTACTCATTGCCCTTTGAGGAGGATCCTTCGTGGGAGGAGAGCCCAGCATGACGAAGGCTCAACTCGTCTGCCGCCTTTTTGCGCGCCTCGAGTTGCGCTATTGTTTGCACTTGGCGCTTGAATTCTTCCTTCAGGAGCCAACGGTAGCCCATTAGCAGTTCTTTGCAGAGATCCGAAGGGTTGCCTCGTAAGGTCTCGCGGCAACGAGCCGAGCCTGATCACGACGCGTTCGTCGGTTTGCTCGTTTATTATATTTGGATGTTTGATTGCTCCTCCATTGATGACGGGGGCGCCGTTTCCACCGTTGCCGCCGTTGGGCGGTGGTCCGCCATTGGGTATGCCGCCATTAGGTGGGTTGCTTTCGTTGCCACAGTTGCCCGTGTTGTCGCGATTGGCGGAGGTGTCGCCCGCGTTGATGACGGCGCACATGAAGTGATTGGGGAAGCTGTTGCTCCTGCAATTTTCAGATCCGGAGCTGTAGGCCTCGTCTTCAGTTGCTAGATTGCCCATATCGGATTCGCGACTGCTGTCACTGACCGTATTCTCGACTGTTGTCAGGGCGTTGAGCTCACTGAGGGTGCCGATCGACAGAGGGAACCATGATGCTGGAGCAATCGAGGGTATTGTCGGCTGATCGGGCATGCGAAGCGTGCCCACTTGACCAACTAGGAAACGGAAGCTCCCGATCGCCAAGCTCATTCCGTTGCCCACGGACTTGAAATTCGGGCGAGTGGCCAGCGTGTGGACGGTGAAGTCGAACGCGCCGAAGAGCTAGCGAATATCCGCTGTTACGGAGTTGTAGATTGTGGTTGATGGGGCCAAAGAAGCCGCAACATCAGCACTCCCAATCGCCACGGTCGGTGCCAATTGACAAGGGTTTAACTCATCAATGCCCATTGTTATGGACTTGGGTTTTGGAGAAGGAGGGAGCGCTGGAGACATCTATCGGCTAGCAAACAAGCACACAGGGGACTCGAAGATTTACCCAGGTTCAGGCCTCGTGGAGGTCCCTACTCCTGCTTGTCTGCTCGTGGAATTACCAAAGGAATCGAGGATTACAATGGTGCGTAGATGCAATCTGGCGATGGTTGTGGAAACTAGGGTTGCGTGCCTTCTCCTCGCCGCCCCCTCCTAGCCTTTATATAGATAGGCTAGGTCTCGGGTAGCAGGTCGAGTCGGTTACAAGTTAGGGTTTTCCCCTTTGAACTTTCTATATTTTGCTTCTTCTTCAAGCAATTGAGAGTCCGTAGGTTACTTGAGTTCCTCATTTGGGCCTTGGCGACACCGTGTGCCCCTACGTATTCAGGCCGTATATACCAAGCTCAAGTACCAATAGGGTATACCCATGTCATGTACTATAAAGCTTTTTAATGAGAATCTTCATCTATCTTGTTTGTCGTTGTGGCAACACACATGGTTTATATGTGTTTTGAAGTCTTGAGTTCGATTCTGTATGCTTGAGATAAAATTATCTTGGGTTTACATTTTTTCTTCTAGCAATATTTCTTTATGGAGAGGCTAACATCGGGGACCCACCAGCCTGCAACATCCCTCGAGTTTAATGGTCGGGTTTGAAAAAAAAGTTAAATACTTGTACAGAGAGGCTGGCATCAGGAACCTACCTACCAGGACATACGAGGATGCATATAGGACCCAGAAGCTAGAACATACCAGAGAGGCTGACATGGGGGCCTCAGCAACAAGACCATAGATGACTACCACATTGAGCAACGTTGCCAAGGTCAAAACAGCGGACTCAGCCAAAAAAATTCCATCATAGGCAGGTTTTACTTATAGAGAGACCGGCATGTGGGACCTAGTAGCGCGGCTTTATACAGGTTCTTCCTCATGTTGCCAAGTTCCAAATAGGGAGGCGAGAGCGAGAAAAAAGTCCAACATGCACATGTTTCTTCTAATGAGAGGCTCACATGGGGGACCCAGCAGCCTGGAAAAACAACAAAATTTCCATCATACACACGTTTATTCTAATGAGTGGATGACATGTGGGGCCCTGCATCATGATTAAATGGTAGATGCAGCGAGCAACGCAATCAAGTTTGGAACACGGAGGCGCGACTGAGGGAAAACATTCTATCAAACACACGTTTCTTCTAATGAGAGGATGACATGTGGGGTCCAAGAGTTTGATTAAACTGTACATGCATCGAGAAGCGCTATCAAGTTTGAAACAGGGTAGCGTGTGCGAAGAAAAAATTTCCATAATACACAAGATTCTTATAATGTGAGGCTGACATGGAGGACCCAACATCGTGACTAGACAACAGATAGATCGAGCAACGTTATCGAGTTGAAATCAAGAAGGCAATAGCCAAGGGAAAAAATTCCATTATACACACGTTTCAACTAAGGAGAAGATGACATGTGGATCCTAGGAGGTTGATTAAACTGTAGACGCATCGAGCAACGCTATCAACTTCGGAATAGGGCAGCGCGAGCGAAGGAAAAAAATTACATCATACACATGATCCTTCTAATTAGAGGCTGACATGTGGGATCTAGTAGCCTGACTAAACGGCAGACGCATCGAGCAACGTTAACGAGGTTAAATCAGGGAGGCGCAACCGAAAAGTATGCTCTTCTAGAGACACTGACGTCCAGGACCCACACGCCTCAAAAGACTTCAGCGAGTTAACATCACGCGAGGAAACGAAAATCTTGCTTTTGCCACGTGCCAACCGAGATTCCTCCACATTTTTAGCAGATTTGTCGTAGTAGAGGGCCATGAAACCAGAAAATTTCCATCAGCCACGGCCAAGCCGAGAATTTTGTCGTGGAAGACATGCCTTCTACAACAACCGTCAGGCCAAGTTGTTGCAGAAGGAAACTTTTCTTGTAGTAAGCATGCTGGGATTCAACTGCAACATGCATTCTATCACCAGTTTGAAACATGTTTCTTCACCACACCCACTTGGATGTGTGTGTGTCAGTGTGCATCATTGTGGTTTTGGAAAAGAACACATGCAACGATGCCACTCCAGCATGTGGTGTCCAACCATGTCCAGGAACCCTAGCAACATGCTGGGATTCAACTACAACATGCATTATATCACAAGTTTGAAAGATGCTGCATCAGCACACCCACTTTGATATATGTGTGTGTATTAGTGTGCATCATTATGGTTTTGGAAAAGACTACATGAAATGATGCCACTCTAGCATGTGGTGTCCAACCATGTCCACGAACCCTAGTAGCATGTTGGGATTCAACTGCAGCATGCATTCTACTACCAGTGTGAAAGATGCTGCATCACCACAACCACTTGGATGTTTGTGTGTGTCAGTGTGCATCATTGTGGTTTTGGAAAAGAACACATGCAATGATGTCACTCCAGCATGTGGTGTCCAACTATGTCTAGGAACCCTAGCAGCATGCTGGTATTCAACTATATCATGCATTGTACCACCAGTTTGAAAGATGCGACATCACCACACCCACTTGGATGTGTGTGTGTGTGTTAGTGTGCATGATTGTGGTTTTGGAAAAGGACACATGCAATGATGCCACTCCAGCATGTGGTGTACAATCATGTCCAGGAACCCTAGCAGCATGCTGGGATTTAAATGCAACATGCATTCTATCACCAGTTTGAAAGATGCTTCATCACCACACCAACTTGGATGTGTGTGTAAGTGTGCATCATTGTGGTTTTAGGAAAAGAACACATGCAATGATGCCACTCCAGCATGTGGTGTCCAACCATGTCCAGGAACCCTAGTAGGATGATGGGATTCAACTAGAGCTTGCATTGTATCACTAGTTTGAAAGATGCTTCATCACCACACCACTTGGATGTGTGTGTATATGTGTGCATCATTGTGGTTTTGCAAAAGAACATATGCAATAATGCCACTCTAGCATGTGGTGTCAAACCATGTCTAGGAACCCTAGCAGCATGCTGGGAATCAACTGCAGCATTCATTGTACCACCAGTTTGAAAGATGCTACATCACCACACCCACTTGGATGTGTGTGTATTAGTGTGCATCATTGTGGTTTTTGAAAAGAAGATATGCAATGATGCCACTCCGACATGTGGTGTCCAACCATGTCCAGGAACCCTAGCAGCATGCTGGGATTCAACTGTAGCATGCATTCTACCACTAGTTAGAAAGATGATGCATCACCAAAACCACTTGGATGTGTGTGTGTATAGTGTGCATCATTGTGGTTTTGGAAAAGAACACATCCAATGATGCCACTCCAGCATGTGGTGTCCAACCATGTCTACGAACCCTAGCAGCATGTTGGGATTCAACTAGAGCATACATCATATCACAAGTTTGAAAGATGCTGCATCACCACACCCACTTGGATGTGTGTGTGTATAAGTGTGCATCATTGTGGTTTTGCAAAAGAACACATGTAGTAATGCCCCTCCAACATGTGGTGTCCAACCATGTCCAAGAATCCTAGCAACATGCTAGGATTCAACTGCAACATGCATTGTACCACCAGTTTGAAAGATGCTGCATCACCACACCCACTTGGATGTGTGTGTGTAAGTGTGCATCATTGTGGTTTTAGAAAAAGAACACATGCAATGTTACCACTCCAGCATGTGATATCCAACCATGTCTAGGAAGCCTAGCAACATGCTGGGATTCAACTAGAGCTTGCATCGTATCACCAGTTTGAAAGATGCTGCATCAGCACACCCACTTGGATGTGTCTGTGTATCACTCTGGATCATTGTGGTTTTGCAAAAGAACACATGCAGTGATGCCACTCCAACATGTGGTGTCCAACCATGTCCCAGAACCCTAGCAGCATGCTAGGATTCAACTACAACATGCATTCTACCACCAGTTTGAAAGATGCTGCATCACCACACCCACTTGGATGTGTGTGTGTTAGTGTGCATCATTGTGGTTTTGGAAAAGAACACATGCAATGATGCCACTCTAGCATGTGGTCTCCAACCATGTCCAAGAACCCTAGCAGCATGTTGGGATTCAACTACAACATTCATTGTACCACTAGTTTGAAAGATGCTCCATCACCACACCCACTTGGATGTTTGTGTGTGTGTCAGTTAGCATCATTGTGGTTTTAGGAAAAGAACACATGCAATGATGCCACTCCATCATGTGGTGTCTAACCATGTCCAGGAAGCCTAGCAGCATGCTGGAATTCATCTGCAACATGCATTGTACTACCAGTTTGAAAGATTCTGCATCACCACACCCAATTGTATGTGTGTGTGTGTATTAGTGCGAATCATTGTGGTTTTGGAAAAGAACACACGCAATTATGCCACTCCAACATGTGGTGTTGTTTTACAAAACCACATGGATCTACTAGATGTCATTGCATGTGTGTTCTTTTCCTAAACCACATGGATACACTAGATGTCATTGCATGTAGTGTTCTTTTTTATAAACCACATGGATCCAGTGATGTCATTGCATGTGTGTTCTTTTCATAAACCAAATGGATCAACTAGATGTTATTGCATGTGTCTTCTTTTCATAAACCTCATGGATCCACTAGATGTTATTGCTCGTGTGTTGTTATCCTAAACCACATGTATCCACTAGGTTCATTCCATGTGAGTTCTTTTTTTGAAGATCATGACCGTAGGGTAAGCCCCTACGATATATATATTTTCCTTTATTTATGAATACAAGAAGATCATGTGAGTTCTTTTCATAAACCACATGGATCCACTAGATGTCATTGCACGTGTGTTCTTTTCATAAACCACATGGATCCACTAGATGTCATTCCATGTGTGTTCATTTCCTAAACCACATGGATCCACTAGATGTCATTGCATATGTGTTCTTTTCCTATACCACATGGATCCAACAGATGTCATTGGATGTGTGTTCTTTTCACAAACCACGCGGATTTACTAGATGTCATTGCATGTGTGTTATTTTCCTAAACCACATGGATCCACTAGAGTCATTGCATATGTGTTATTTTCATAAAGCACATGGATCCACTAGAGGTCATTGCATGTGTGTTATTTTCATAAAGAACATGGATCCACTAGATCTAATTGCATGTGTGTTCTTTTCATAAACCACATGGATCCACTAGATGTCATTGCATGTGTGTTCTTTTCCGAAACCACATGGATACACTAGAGTCATTGCATGTGTCTTGTTTTCATAAACCACATGGATCCACTAGATGTGATTGCATGTGTGTTATTTTCCTAAACTACATCGATCCACTAGATGTCATTGCATGTGTGTTCTTTTCCTAAACCACATGGCTACACTAGATGTCAGTGCATGTGGTGTTCTTTTCATAAACCACATGGATCCACTGATGGCCTATCATGTGTGTTATTTTCCTAAACCACATGGATACAATAGAGTCATTGCATGTGTGTTATTTTCCTAAACTGCATGGATCCACTAGATGTCATTTCATGTGTGTTCTTTTCCTAAACCACATGGATACACTAGATGTCAGTGCATGCGGTGTTCTTTTCATAAACCACATGGATCCACTTATGTCATCACATGTGTGTTCTTTTCATAAACCAAATGGATACACTAGATGTCATTGCATGTGTCTTCTTTTCATAAACCACATGGATCCACTAGATGTTATTGAATGTGTGTTGTTTTCCTAAACCACATGGATCCACTAGATGTCATTCCATGTGAGTTCTTTTCATAAACCACAAGGATCCACTTGATGTTATTGCATGTGCATTCTTTTCCTAAACCACGTGGATCCCCTAGATGTCATTGCATATGTTTTCTTTCCCTAAACCACATGGATCCACTTGAGTCATCCCATGTGTGTTCTTTTCATAAACCACATGGATCCACTAGATGTCATTGCATGTGTGTTCTTTTCATAAACCACATGGATCCACTAGATGTCATTGCATGTGTGTTCTTTTCATAAACCACATAGATCCACTAGATGTCACTGCATGTGTGTTCTTTTCATAAACCACATGGATCCACTAGATGTCATTACATGTATGTTCTTTCATAAACTACATGGATCCACTAGATGTCATTGCATGTTTGTTCTTTTCCTAAACCACATGGATCCACTAGATTCATTCAACGTGTGTTCTTTTCATAAACCACATGGATCCACTAGATGTCATTGCATGTGTGTTCTTTTCACAAACCACATGGATTAACTAGATGTCATTGCATTTGTGTTATTTTCTAAACCACATGGATCCACTAGAGTCATTGCATGTCTGTTCTTTTAATAAACCACACGGATACACTAGGTGTCATTGCATGTCGTGTCTTTTTCTAAATCACATGGATCCAGTAGAGTCATTGCATGTGTGTTCTTTTCATAAACCACATGGATCCACTTGATGTCATTGTATGTGTGTTATTTTCCTAAACTACATGGATCCACTAGATATCATTGCATGTGTGTTCTTTTCCTAAACCACATGGATACACTAGATGTCAGTGCATGTGGTGTTCTTTTCATAAACCATGTGGATCCATTGATGGCATTGCATGTGTTTTATTTTCCTAAACCACATGGATACAATAGAGTCATTGCATATGTGTTGTTTTCCTAAAGCATGTGGATCCACTAGATGTCATTGCATGTGTGTTCTTTTGCCAAACCACATGGATCCACCAGATGTCATTGCATGTGTGTTCTTTTCCTAAACGACATGGCTCCTCTAAAGTCATTCCATGTGTGTTCTTTTCCTAAACCACATGGATCCACTAGAGTCATTCCACGTGTGTTCTTTTCATAAACCACATGGATCCACTAGATGTCATTGCATGCGTGTTCTTTTCATAAACCACATGGATCCACTAGATGTCATTGCACGTGTGTCCTTTTCCTAAACCACATGGATCCACTAGATGTCATTGCATGTGTGTTCTTTTTATAAACCACATGGATCAACTAGAGTCATTCCATGTGAGTTGTTTTCATAAACCACATGGATCCACTAGATGGCATTGCATGTGTGTTCTTTTCAAAAACCACATGGATCCACTAGATGTCATTACACGTATGTTCTTTCATAAACCACATGGATCCACTAGATGTCATTGCATGTTTGTTCTTTTCCTAAACCACATGGATCCACGAGATTCATTCAATATGTGTTCTTTTCATAAACGACATGGATCCACTAGATGTCATTGCATGTGTGTTCTTTTCACAAACCACATGGATCAACTAGATGTCATTGTATTTGTGTTATTTTCCTAAACCACATGGATCCACTAGAGTCATTGCATGTGTGTTCTTTTAATAAACCACATAGATACACTAGGTGTCATTGCATGTGGTGTATTTTTTTAAATCAGATGGATCCAGTAGAGTCATTGCATGTGTGTTCTTTTCATAAACCACATGGATCCACTAGATGTCATTGCATGTGTGTTATTTTCCTAAACTACATGGATCCACTAGATGTCATTGCATGTGTGTTCTTTTCCTAAACCAGATGGATACACTAGATGTCAGTGCATGTGGTGTTCTTTTCATAAACCACATGGATCCACTGATGTCATTACATGTGTGTTCTCTTCATAAACCAAATGGATCCACTAGATGTCATTGCATGTGTCTTCTTTTCATAAACCACATGGATCCACTAGATGTTATTGAATGTGTGTTGTTTTCCTAAACCACATGGACCCACTAGGTTTATTCAATGTGAGTTCTTTTCATAAACCACATGGATCCACTAGATGTTATTGCATGTGTGTTCTTTTGCTAAACCATATGGATCCACTAGATGTCATTGCATATGTGTTCTTTTCCTAAACCACATGGTTCCACTTGAGTCATCCGATGTGTGTTCTTTTCATAAACCACACACTAGTTGGAAAATGCTTACAAGTGGCGCACGGGACGTGTGCCGCAGATATTACGCTATTGATAGCAGAGTAGTCAATGGCGCACCACAATGTGTACCACGGATAGTAGGGAAGTCAGTGGCACACCCCCATCCCATGCGCCATGGATATTAGCAGCAGCGCACACATATGCATGCCACAGTTAGTTGGGTAGTCAGTGGCGCACGACGAAGACGTGCGCCACAGATATTATCCGCAGCGCATGTGCACATGGTGCACCACTGACCCAAATATAGTGCGCCACTGACTGTTCGGGTGTATTTTTTTTATACGACATGTATATACAGCAGTTATATACAGTAATACACCAAATATGAATTCAAGTATGAAATAATCTAAGATGATAGTGATTCAAAGTGCTGAAATACATCAGATATGAATTCAAGTGTTATTAGATTATTACACAAAGTGTTGTAGTATAGATTCTGTCGATCACATTACAAATTCGATCATCACATTACACATGCATAGAGCTTCACTCTAGACTTTGATCGAACAGAGCATAGTGGCGATGACGAGGAGCAACACCGAGACCATGATGATCTTCATCTGGTTCTTCTTCCACATGTATCTCCTCCATGAGGCTACCGCCAGCTCTCTTGTCTTGTAGCTTTTGTAGTTGTTACTGCTTAAGTTGTTCACTTGTGCCTGGCAGTCCTCCCACTCGTCGTAGACCCCTGGAACCTGACCCCTGTATACCACATACCAATTCGCCATCTGTGTAGACATGCATGTAGTATATGTTATACAACGAAAAGAATGGCAAACTACAAACATGTTTGTGTGATCATAAACATGAGAAAAGATTCATAACCGATAAATACAATATAGCACTAATGAGGATCATATCCAGTTTGTTGTGCATCATGAGCATCTTCGGTTGAATGATACTACCCTTCGGCTAGACAGGGAGTGCCTCTATGGCTAGCTAAAGCGAGATGCCTGAGGACTCGATCCTCCGGCATCTCGCTCAAGTTGGCCGTAGTGTTGTCCCTGCTCTTGCACACCATCTTGGAGTTTATAACTTGTCTAGCTAGATCAAAATATGATGGGGAGCTAACTAATCACACATATTAGGGTGCCTCTATGGCCAGCTTCAGAGAGATGCCTGAGGACTGGATCCTCCGGTGTCTCCCTGAAGCTGGCCATAGTGTTTGTAACATCCCAATTTCAACAACCCTGATTAGTTGTCCAGAAAGCAAAAAACAGGGGGAACAAAAACTTTTTCTTGTTAAGTGTTGCAGTGTTTGCTTGTTGTTGTCTCTGCTTATGCTTCTGATTGTATAGCTTATGATATACTCCTTACCTCAACATCAATTGTCAAAAAGCTATTTAATAAAACTATCATGGCTCATTTTACATTTTCCCAAAGGTTCTGGCATTTCAAAACCTAAGCCAATATACCTTTACAACCTCCACCCTTTTTAGTAGCTTCTATTGACAAAACAATGGAGAGATATATAATATAATCTCCTTATGTTTTCTAGACAGAACCTTCAACTACTCCTACCTCTAGGATTCTCAAAACCTTGTATAAAACTTTTGAATTCTACTCTTGGTAGGGATACCAAGGACTCTTACCTTACTCAAACTCCAACCTTTCAAAATTTCCCATCTTTACCTCAAGATAAGCTTGATAGTAACCCTAGTAGTAGTTGATTTGTTTGTAAGATGAGTTGCCTTGATCTGCTGGCTAATGAATTGCCTTGATCTGCTGTTTGACTTGATTGCTTAGGAACTAGTATGAGCCACTCTAGGAGCTCATCACTGGGATCAATATACTTTAAACTCACCAAACCCTAAGAAAAAATACAATTTGGATCTGATCCCTAGCTACTAAGTAATCCTCTAAAACCCTTAACCAGATCAGCTCTGAAGTGATCTACTTCCAGAAGGTTCCAAGTCAATGAAGACCAATATCAAGCATGGATCCTTTCTACTCAATCTAAACTTCAACATCATCCAATTGATGATGCTTGGGTACCTTGCAACCCATTAAAAATATCCCCTCTCATGCTCTAGTCAAAAACCCTAAATCTGCCAAATTTGGGTGTCTAGAAAGCTATTTCCAACATCACCTTTTTGAATGCCTCCCTTTCTCAACCCTTGTGCATTTTTGAAAATGCATCTGAACCATCTTGTTAACCATCCTAAGGACTACCAAGTCCCACTCTTTCCCTTGGATAGATCATCCTGCAACCCACTTGTTCTTCATGGTTTTGCAGGCAAGAAAATAACTATTCCAGCAAATCTCGTCAACATGCCTACTTTGATAGAAGCTCACACCACCATCCCACCTCCTCTGGCCCAACTCTTTGAATGGTTGTGTTCTACTCATATAGGTCTATCAATATCTACTTCACTTGTTCCAAGTGGATCTTTGTGCTTCTTAAACCTATAAGGTTTTGAAGGCTAGTTGATGATCTGCTTTGGCAAGCTTATTTTATTCAAAGTTTGAAATCAATTCTTGGTGAACTCAAACAAGATCAAGCTCAAAACTCTATACCATTTTAATGTACATCACTTGGTCTATTCATCCATCTATCCCATGCCCGAAGGAGAGCTTTGAGCTGCAGGATCCCACATGGTTTTGATGGTATGAAATTAACATCACCCTAGATCCTTAATCTAGGGTATTCCACCAAAATCAACTTGGATTCTCCAATCCCAAGGTTGAAAATGATTTTTACACCTTGTCTACATCATCTACCTTGATCATCAAGATTTATCAAATATGATCCATAATTATAATGGTTCCAAATCTATTTAAATCCTTTAATAGACAAAATCTTCAAAACCCCTTTCCCCAATGGAAAGTTTGCTTTTTGCCAAAACACTTCTCCCACCTTTTACTCAATTGGGACCCATATATCATACTATATCTTCCCACATCAAAAATAAATATTTTTGAAGACTTTTATTAATTCTTTTTGCCTATTTTCTTCAATGGTAGAAATGGAATAGTAAATGTTTTAAATACTTTTAATCCCCAATAAATCTTGGGAAAATTCCCCTAAGTGTGTATTCACATTGAAGACCATCTCACATCAAAAACCAACTATGTCCAATGCAAATTTATCAAATGAGCTTCTATAAACCATTTCTGCACTTTTTGAATTAATGGTTTTTAGTGGACATTAAATCCTCATAAAATCTAAAATAAATCCTAGATAGACTTCTTGACCTCCTTTATCTTCCAATATCATTTCCCCATCTTGTCCAATGCCAGTTTTTAGACTTTCTTCATATCCACCTATTTGATCAATTTGCCAAGTTAGCAAACCCTCAAATCAAAAACCCACCCAGCCTACACCAACTTGGTCAAACAAACTTGCACAACACACCTCTTATCCCTCTGGTCGAAATACATTGTAGCACCCCTCCCCCCATGTCTCTTGTGCTTGGAAAGGTAGTAGAGAGAGAGTGAGAAAGGAGAGAAAAGCCACTTGTGTCCATCCAATAGGAGCACTACCTCATCCTCTCTGTCCCGGCCAACTAGGTGACTCACACCACCCCTCAACCGCCCTCCTTGGCCAATCCCAAGCCAGCTCCACCCCTCCTCCATGTCCAAAATGGACATTTCCCCTCTTGAGCTCCCACCTCGAGTTAAATAGGCCAGAGGCTATCCAGCTTGCCTCTGCCCCCTCATTCTACTCCTCTCCCCTCCACTTACCTTCCCTATAGCCCCCTCTTCTCCTCCCTTGCTCTGTTCTACTCGAGAGAAGGAGAAAAGGAGCATCTCGGCCATTGCCAAGATCTGCTCATGGTGCTCCCATCCCTACTCCAGTCCCCCTACAAGCTGTTATTTCGGGACCCCTTGCTCCCCTGAAGCTAACCATGTCCTTGTCTTTGACATGCAGCAACCGCAGCAGTCTCTCCGGCGAGCTCTGACGAGATCCATTTGGGTGTCTTCGTGTGGCCCATCTCCCGCAAGCAACCTCCTCCTTGCCGCCTCTCCCCGGACTCGCCCGGGAGTCCTCTGTCGTTCTGAAACCTCGCCATCCCCTCCCAGTGACCCCAGGTGAGCCCCTGACCCCCGCCGGCGTGGCCTAGGGTTAGCCCCTGCGTCATCTATGCGGAGGAAGAAGAAGCAACGAGGGTCATCGATGTGAACTAGATCCAACGGCCACGATGCCCCCTACCCCTTTGCCTCGCTGCCCCGCTGACCATTGGGCCCCTCCCAGCGGGATTCAAATGAGCCACCCGCTCGTGAATCAGCCCTGGGTGGGCCGAAATGGCGTTGTACGGCCCGATCTCCTCAAATCCGGCCCGCCTCCTGCCTGACCCCATTTGTTTTTCTTCAAATAGTTTCTAGATCTGAGAACTGCCAGTCGGTTTAATTCTCAAATAAAATGTAAAACCGTTTGAAACATTTAGATATAAATTATACCATATTCCTGTGTGTTTTGTGCAACATGTAGAAAAGAAAGTAACTAAAAATATTGACTAGGATGTTATTAGTAAATTAAACCCTCAGATGTATCATTTTCACTAATATATTCTTTCTGTGAGTTTTCCAACTCCAATGGGAGTAAAACCAAATGCCCCTGGTAGGTATTACCTGTACCTATCTCATGGCTTTGGACTCATGCCAAGTGGAGCATTATCTTTACTGTAGCCAAAATAACAAAAACCAGACCAATCTGACTTTAGAAAATTCTCTAGGCCAAACCATGATTCCAATTGACCCAATTCCAAATCTCCTAGAGGAGCTACGTCCATATCTACCCAACCCTAGTAGATCACTAATTGTTGAGCTTCTGTAGATTTGTAGTGAATTAAACACTTCTACATGTGACTTTATCACTAGATAAATCCTCACAATAGTTCCAGAACTCCAAAAAGGATGATTCCAATTTAGACAGAAAGGTATTCGAAATGCCTACAATGTGCCTTTGGAACCAAATCAAAATCTTTTGTATTTTTAATTTGGTGAAAAAGAAAAAACAGCTCCATAACTGCCTTTGGGAATTTCCTGAGGGCATTTTGTTAAATATTTTGGAGTTAGTTCAACTGTAAAAGAATCAGTATTTAAAAACCTACTTTACCACCCAAGGAAATAATTTTTGGAGAGCCAAACCTTTTCTGGTGAATTATTTCCTAAAACTAGAGCTTTTATCACTAGAAAATTCATAAGAAATTAAAAAAAAGTGATAAAATCATGAAACCACTTTTGTTGGGCTTGTTTTGTCAAAATCTACCTGATGCTATTCTGGTTGCACATTGATACCATACTTACCCAGGCCTTGGTCCCAAACCCCTTCATTAGTGGTTTTGACCAATTCCCGAATAAAGGAAATCCCACAACTACAATTAGGGTTTTTGCAATGGTTCTAAACTCAACCACTCAAAACCTACTGAATATTATACTTGCATTGTCCACTTTCTTGCTATGTGAATGTCCACTTGTATTTCTTGTTTTGATTGTGGTCTTGCTTGTCTGCATGTATACTCGTTGTCGACGATAGTTGCGCTTGTATTGACGCCGAGAAGAAGAGATCTTATTATTATTGGTACTGGTATTCTTGATTATCTAAATAAGAAGTCCAGGGACATATTGCCATATTGCTGATCACAGGCAAGCCACCTTCTTGCTCATAAACCTCGTCCAACTATTTTACTTATGCATGGTTTACTTACTGTTTTATGAAAACTGCATTGTTTCACTATATGATGTTGTATATCTGGTAGTGGTTTGGCTCCTCCAAACCATTTCTCAATGGTACTACTCAGTACAACCCTCTCGATGACACCTACTTGTCCCTAGTATTGTAGATGGTGTAACACACCATACCCCCTTGAGACCCCGTTTTAGCCGAATCAAAACTAGAGGATGGGAAGACCCCTGACAAAGCTTTTACCAAATGTTTTATGATAAAACCTTGGTGAGGTGGGACCTCCCAAGAGATGTTGAGAAAGAAAAAGGTTTTGTATTACAAAATGATGAAGGAAAGCTGGAGGAAAAAGGTTTACGAAAATGCACCCGGTTCGTTGTAGTTTAGCTATAACAACTTAACTTGTGCAACCACATTACTCTAGAATGGGACAGGGATGGAATTGATGTTTGTCTATTCTGGTATAAGCTGCCTCGCAGCTACTAAAGGGGATCGTGATCCCCGGAGGCTGAACCTTCTCCCTTAAAGGTCCATGCGGGACATCGACCTGGAGAAGGAACAAATAGTCAGCGGGCAGCCATGCGTTACTATGAGCCCCTCATTGAAAGCGCCCACTGTGTAAAGTGTAAAATGCGCTCCGGTTGGTCCTTGGTACCCGATGTCCTGGTTTTGAGGGGAATAACACGCATAGGGTAGGCACTTATACTGGAGTGGGCATCCGGAGAGTCTTGATCGGTTACTCGACCCACAATCGGTGTAGATCAGGGTAGTGTACCCGGATGGTGTGGGTAAAGTGTGCAACCTCTGCAGAGTGTAAATCTATTCGAATAGCCGTGTTTGCGGTTATGGAAGGGTTGGACAGACTTCTATAGAGCGGTGCTGGTTTTGTTTTCAAAAAGGATTTCGGAAAAGAAATGGCTTTGGAAATGTTTTGACCATGGGATGGTCGTAAAGGAGAAAGGTTTTGACCATGGGATGGTCGGAAGGAGGAGAAAGGAGTTTGGTCGTGGGACGACCTGAAGACAGGAACAAATGGGTACCCCAATCCTAGTGTTTACAAAACTTTTTAAAAGGTTTCCAAAATGGTTTACAAAAGTTTTCAACAAAGATACGTAGATGTTATATCTACAAGAGAAACTATTTGAGAAAAGAACCTCTCTTGAAGCCCTCCTACTACCACAGCCATAATGCATATCCTCTTGTTATTGTTGTTATCTTAAGGTGGTTTGCGAGTACATTCAATGTACTCACTGGCATTGTTCCTAGCTATTAACTTGGTCAGATATCAAGAAGAGGATGAAGTTGACGGCTAAGCGAGCTTGGACGTTCTCCTGGTTAGTTGCTTGTAGGTTAAGGCATGGCTCGGGCTCTACGCTTAATGAAGTTCCACTGATGTTGATCGATGTAACCATAATGGCAACTTAGGTATGACATGTATTCGTTATGTATTGGATGTTTACTTTGATACTTGTCTGTTATGTGCCAGGACTAACTGATCATGGGATCGTGGTTGTATGCATAACAGGGATTCTCGAAAGATTAATCCAGGGGCGCCACAAACTTGGTATAAGAGCCATACTAACTGTAGGAGAACTTTAGTTAGCATGGTCGTTAGATAGGAACCTTATTTTGAAAACCCCGTCTTTCGAAAACTAGTTTCTGAATGAGTTTCAAAAAGTTCTACTTCTTCTCTTACTCTAAGTAAATGCTTACGAAAATGGTTTCCTCTAACTCTAGTCCAAACTTTAAACCTACGGATTTTTAATAACTAGGACCTAGAACCTGGTGAAGACAATGAGAACAAGATGAAGACAAACAACTACCAGCAAACACAAGGAGACTACAATATCCCCCTACCAGCAGAATCCTAACAATCAGAAGACATCGGGTGTTGCACTATCAAGAAGCGTCCAAGATACGACGAAGGCTTAATTTGCAAGATAGTGACTCCGACCTGAAGAAAGATGATATCTAGGGACAATAGTCCTAAGAATAGGATTCCCCTACATTGCGAGTAGTTAACTCCTTGGTCCCTAACGTTGACTATGTTTGCTTGCCTAAGTGCCACATGTGTTGCTTGATGTGTGATGTTTGCCGAGGACATGGCGACCCTCTTTGCCTTGTTCGCCTTGTTCGTATGTTCTGGTTTGCTTTGACCTCCTTAAAAATGTGACTCGAGGAGCGATAACCCACCTAGTAACTCAGGAAACCCCCATGTTAGCTGTAGGTAGTGAGACCCAGGCTAACCTCGAGAGTAGGAGAGGAAAGGCATCGAAAGAATCAGGAGTTCGACATCGTCCAGACAGAACAAAGACTTCACCTCAGCAGGATGGCATACCCAGTGCAACTCACCTCTCAAGACTCGTCAATCACATAACACTCCGTTATTTTCGGTCTATTACAGCAATAAATCACGTTGAAGCCGAAAGTCAATCCCCGAAGGATCCTCAATATCCACAAGAAACCACCAGAAATGTCTACCAAGACAAGAAGTGAAGACCTAAGTACGCTGACCTTCGGTATCTTAGACCTTCTGACCGCCTTAGGAAACTAACTAAGCTAATCAAACCTACGGGAAGATCCTCCCTAGAAGGTCAGAACCACCCCTGAATTCAGATGATTAGGAAGCGTGAAGACAACAAGTCCACTCCGCCATCAAGCAGATACAACGCAAGAAATGCAAATGAAGACGCCTACCCAACACTGACTGCTTCAACCCTGACTAACTACTAGCAAGAAGAGTCGTAAGCCGCTAAATTACCTTGAGCTAACCCCTTATAGGCTACATTAGGAAACCATCTCGCCAAGGTTGATAAAGTAGGGCGTCGCTCGAAGATCTCAGCTCAAGATTCAGGTAAGATATATCCTTCCGCTAACAGCAAGTCAGCCTTCCAAGACAGAAGATCCAAACCCTTCTCGATGAACCATATTGAAGTTTTGAGGTGGAAAGACTACATCTTTCTACTCAATTTCCAGAAGACTGTCTACTCGAAGATACTCCAGAGAAGATCTCTGGATCCGAAGCCTTTTCGCCACACAACCACTTGCGAGTTAACCGGGGAGAAACTAACCAAGGATCCTACATAGTCCCTCTGCTATTTCAGCTGTAGACATACTGGAAGGACCACAACATCGCCAACCCCTCGGTTCCAATCGCTTAGAGGATGTAAGTCTCCGATGGCTTGAACAGGCTAAGTATGAATAATAGTAGTATATAAGCCCGGTAAGTCATAATTCCCGGAAGACTTCCGAAGGTCTCAACTCTAGAAGAAATATGGACGACAATCCCCAAAAACCTCATTCAATGACTTCAAGAAGGAAGGACTATGTCAACTCTCCGATATACCCTAGCTTAATCCTAAGGGGGGAAGACTACGTCTTTCCCACAAAAATAGGGTAACCCTTCGCTGAAGCAAACACATGAGTCCCGACCCTAAAATTGTTAATTAGGATACGCTACGACCCTAAGGTAGAGCAGTGAAACCTTATAGAAAGGTACATCAGGCCGTAGATTCTACCTTCTGATGAATACTTCGTGAAGTTCAGAATCAAGATTGATAGCCTAGCCTAAGCCCTCGAGGTATCGATCCCCAAAGGAATATAAGATCATTCCTCGCTCAAGGCTGGACTCTGCTCAACTCCCCGTGCATCCCGGAAGACTGAAGGAACCTCATCGAAGTAGTAACCACTTCTAAAGACGGAGTCCGTAAGATAGTATGCTAAAAACCAGTAGCGCTACCCTTGACTCAAAAATCCCCTAACCCTACTCTCCAAAATCTCAGGACGAGATTATTTTAAGGGGGAAAGGTCTATAACATCCCAATTTCAGCAACCCTGATTAGTTGTCGAGAATGCAAAAAGGGGGAACAAAAACTTTTTCTTGTTAAGTGTTGCACTGTTTGCTTGTTGTTGTCTCTGCTTATGCTTCTGATTATATAGCTTATGATATACTCCTTACCTCAACATTAGTTGTCAATATACGTGAGACAACCTCCACCCCTTTTAGTTGCTTCTATTGACAAAACTATGCAGACATATATAATATAATCTCCTTATGTTTTCCAGACAGAACCTTCAACTACTCCTACCTCTAGGATTCTCAAAACCTTGTATAAAACTTTTGAATTCTACTCTTGGTAGGGATACCAAGGACTCTTACCTTACTCAAACTCCAACCTTTCAAAATTTCCCATCTTTACCTCAAGCTAAGCTTGATGGTAACCCTCGTAGTAGTTGATTTGTTTATAAGATGAGTTGCCTTGATCTGCTGTCTGATGAATTGCCTTGATCTGCTGTTTGACTTGATTGCTTAGGAAGTAGTATGAGCCACTCTAGGAGCTCATCACTGGGATCAATATACTTTAAACTCACCAAACCTTAAGCAAGAATACAATCTGAATCTGATCCCTAGCTACTAAGTAATCCTCTAAAACCCTTAACCAGATAAACTCTGAAGTGATCTAATTCCAGAAGCTTCCAAGTCAATGAAGACCAATATCAAGCATGGATCCTTTATAATCAATCTACACTTCAACATCATCCACTTGATGATGCTTGGGTACCTTGCAACCCATTAAAAACATCCCCTCATGCTCTAGTCAAAAACCCTAAATCTACCAAATTTGGCTGTCTAGAAAACTATTTCCAACATCACCTTTTTGAATACCTCCCTTTCTCAACACTTGTGCATTTTTGAAAATGCATATGAATAATATTGTTAACCATCCTAAGGACTACCAAGGCCCACTCTTTAACTTGGATAGATCATCCACCAACACACTTGTTCTTGATGGTTTTGTAGGCAAGAAAATAACTATTCCTGCAAATCTAGTCAACATGCCTACTTTGATAGAAGCTCACACCACCATCCCACCTCCTTTGGACCAACTCTTTGCATGGTTGTGTTCTAATCATATAGGTCTATTAATATCTACTTCACTTGTTCCAAGTGGATCTTTGTGCTTCTTAAACCCACAAGGTTTTGAAGGCTAGTTGATAATCAGCTTTGGCGAGCTTATTTTATTCAAAGTTTGAAATCAATTCTTGGTGAAATCAAACAAGATCAAGCTCAAACCTATATACCATGTTTATGTACATCACTTGGTCTATCCATCCATATATCCCATTCCCCAAGGAGAGATTTGAGCTCCAAGATCCAACATGGTTTTGATGGCATGAAATTAACATCACCCTAGATCCTAAATCTAGGGTATTCCACATAAATCAACTTGGATTCTCCAATCCCAAGGTTGAAAATGATTTTTACACCTTGTCTACATCATCTACCTTGATCATCAAGATATATCAAATATGATCCATAATTATAATGGTTCCAAATCTATTTAAATCCTTTAATAGACAAAATCTTCAAAACCCCTTTCCCCAATGGAAAGTTTGCTTTTTGCCAAAACACTTCTCCCAACTTTTACTCAATTGGGATCCATATATCATACTATATCTTACCACCTCAAAAAGAAATATTTTTGAAGACTTTCATTAATTCTTTTTGCCTATTTTCTTAAATGGTAGAAATGGAATAGTAAATGTTTTAAATACTTTTAATCCCCAATAAATCTTGGGAAAATTCCCCTAAGTGTGTATTCACATTTGGGACCATCTCACATAAAAACCAACTATGTCCAATGAAAATTTATCAAATGAGCTTCTATAAACCATTTCTGCACTTTGTGAATAAATGGTTTTTAGTGGACATTAAATCCTCATAAAAATCTAAAATAAATCCTAGATAGACTTATTGACCTCCTTTATCTTCCAGTATCATTTACCCATCTCTTCCAATGCAAGTTTTTAGACTTTATTCATATCCACCTATTTTATCAATCTGCCAAGTTAGCAAACCCTCAAATCAAAAACCCACCAAACCTACACCAACTTGGTCCAACAAACTTGCACAACACACCCCTCATCCCTGTGGTCGAAATACACTGTAGCACCCCTCCACCCTTGTCTCTTGTGCTTGGAAAGGTAGTACAGAGAGAGTGAGAAAGGAGAGACAAGCCACTTGTGGCCAACCAACAACAGCACTACCTCATCCTCTCTGTCCTGGCCAACCAGGTGACTCACACCACCCCTCCACCGCCCTCCTTAACCTATCCCAAGCCAGCTCCACCCCTCCTCCATGTCCAAAATGGACATTTCCCCTCTTGAGCTCCCACCTCGAGTTAAATAGGCCAAAGGCTATCCAGCTTGCCTCTGCCCCCTCATTCTACTCCTCTCCCCTCCACTTACCTTCCCTAGAGCCCCATCTCCTCCTCCGTTGCTCTGTTCTACTCGAGAGAAGGATAAAAAGAAGCATCTCGGCCATTGCCAAGATCTACTCGTGGTGCTCCCATCCTTGCTCCACTTCCCTACAGGTTGTTATTTGGGAACCCCCTTGCTCCCCTAAAGCTAACCATGTCCTTGTCTTTGATATGCAGCAACCGCAGCAGTCTCTTCGGCGAGCTCCGAAGAGATCCGTTCGGGTGTCTTCGCGTGGGCCATCTCCCGCAAGCAACCGCCTCCTTGTCGCCCCTCCCCGGACTCGCCCGGGAGTCCTCCGTCGCCCTGCAGCCTCGCCATCCCCTCCCGACGACCCCAGGTGAGCCCCTAACCCTCGCCGGTGCGGCCTAGGGTTAGCCCCTGCGTCATCTATCTAGAGGAAGAAGAAGCGACGAGGGTTGTCGATGTGAACTGGATCCAATGGCCACGATGACCTCAGACCCCTTTGCCTTGCCGCCCCGCTGACCGCTGGGCCCCTCCCAGTGGGATTCAAACGAGCCTCATGGTCGTGGCTCAGCCCCGGATGGGCCAAAATCGCGCTCTACGGCCCGATCTCCTCAAATCTGGCCCGCCTCCTGCCTGACCCCTTTTGTTTTTCTTCAAATAGTTTATAGATCTGAGAACTGCCAGTCAGTTTAATTCTCAAATAAAATGTAAAACCATTTGAAATGTCTAGATATAAATTTTACCATATTCCTGTGTGTTTTGTGCAACATGCAGAACATAATGTAACTAAATTTTCTGACTAGGATGTTATTAGTAAATTAAACCCTCAGATGTATCCTTTTCACTGATAAATTCTTTCTGTGAGTTTTACAACTCCAATGGGAGTAAAACGAACTGCCCCTGGTAGGTATTACCTGTACCTATCTCATGGCTTTGGACTCATGCCAAGTGGAGCATTATCTTTACTGTAGCAGAAATAACAAAATCAGACGAATCTGACTTTAGAAAACTCCCTAGACCAAACCTTGAGTTCAATTGACCCAATTCCAAAACTCCTGGATGAGCTACATCCATATCTACCCAACCCTAGGAGATCACTAATTGTTGTGCTTCTGTAGATTTGTAGTGAATTAAACACTTCTACATGTGACTTTATCACTAGATAAATCCTCACAGTAGTTCCACAACTCCAAAAAGGATGATTCCAATTTATACAGAAAGGTATTCTAAATGCCTATAATGTGCCTTTGCAATAAAATCAAAAGCTTTTGTAGTTTTAATTTGGTGAAAAATACAAAACAGCTCCAGAACTGCCTTTGGGAATTCCCTGAGGGCATTCTGTTAACTATTTTGGTGTTATTCCAACTCTAATAGAATCAGTATATAAAAACCTACTTTACCACCCAAGGAAATAATTTTTGGAGAGCCAAAACCTATCTGGTGAATTATTTCCTAAAACTAGAGCTTTTATCACTAGAAAATTCATAAGAAATTAAAGAAAAGTGATGAAATCATGAAACCACATTTGTTGGTCTTGTTTTGTCAAAACCTACCTGATGCTATTCCGGTTGCACATTGATACCATACTTACCCAGGCCTTGTTCCCAAACACCTTCATTAGTGGTTTTGACCAATTCCCGAATAAAGGAAATCCCACCACTTCAATTAAGGTTTTTGCAATGGTTCTAAACTCAACCACTCAAAACCTACTTAATATTATACTTGGATTGTCCACTTTCTTGCTATGTGAATGTCCACTTGTATGTCTTGTTTTGATTGTGGTCTTGCTTGTCTGCATCTATACCCGTTGGCGACGATAGTTGCACTTGTATTGATGCCGAGAAGAAGGGATCTTAATATTATTGGTACTGGTATTCTTGATTATCTAAAGAAGAAGTCCAGTGACATATTGCCATATTGCTGATCACAGGCCAGCCACCTTCTTGCTCATAAGCCTCGTCCTACTGTTTTACTTATGCATGTTTTACTTACTGTTTTATGAAAACTGCATTGTTTCACTATATGATGTTGTATATCTTGTAGTGGTTTGGCTCTACAAACCATTACTCAATGGTACTACTAAGTACAACCCTCTCGATGACACCTACTTGTCCCTAGTATGGTAGATGGTGTAACACACCTTACCCTCTCGAGACCCTGTTTTAGCCGAAGCAAAACTAGAGGATGGGAAGTCCCCTGACAAAGTTTTTACCAAATGTTTTATGATAAAACCTTGGTGTGGTGGGACCTCCCAAGAGATGTTGAGAAAGAAAAAGGTTTTGTTTTACAAAATGATGAAGGAAAACTAGAGCAAAAAGGTTTACAAAAATGCACCCGGTTCTTTGCAGTTTAGCTATAACAACTTAACTTGTGCAACCACATTACTCTGGAATGGGACAGGGCTGGATTTGATGTTTGTCTATTCTGGTATAAGCTGCCTCACAACTACTATGGGGGATCATGATCCCCGGAGGCTAGGCCTTCGCCCTTAAAGGTCCTGTGGGACATCGACCTAGAGAAGGAACGAACTGTCAGCGGGCAGCCATGCGTTACTATGAGCCCCTCATTGAAAGCGCCCACTATGTAAAGTGTAAAATGCGCTCCGGTTGGTCCGCGGTACCTGACGTCCCGTTTTTGAGGGGAATAACACTCATAGGGTAGGCACTTATACTGGAGTGGGCATCCTGAGAGTCTTGATCAGTTACTCGGCCAAGATCGGTGTAGATCAGGGTAGTGTACCCAGATGTTGTGGGTAAAGTGTGCAACCTCTGCAGAGTGTAAATCTATTCGAACAGCCATGTTCGCGGTTATGGACGGGTTGGACAAACTTTTGTAGAGCGGTTCTGGTTTTGTTTTCAAAAAGGATTTCAGAAAAGAAATGGCTTTGGAAATGTTTTGACCATGGGATGGTCGTAAAGGAGAAAGGTTTTGACCATGGGATGGTCGGAAGGAGGAGAAAGGAGTTTGGTCGTGGGACGACCTGAAGACGGGAACAAATGGGTACCCCAATTCTCGTGTTTACAAAACTTTTCAAAAGGTTTCCAAAATGGTTTACAAAAGTTTTCAACAAAGATACGTAGATGCTATATCTACAAGAGAAACTATTTGAGAAAAGAACCTCTCTTGAAGCCCTCCTACTACCACAGCCATAATGCATATCCTCTTGTTATTGTCGTTATCTTAAGGTGGTTTGCGAGTGCATTCAAAGTACTCACTTGCATTGTTCCTGGCTATTAACTTGGTCAGATATCAAGAAGAGGATGAAGTTGACGGCTAAGCGAGCTAGGACGTTCTCCCGGTCAGGTGCCTGTAGGTTATGGCATGGCTCGGGCTCTACGCTTAATGAAGTTCCACTGATGTTGATCGCTGTAACCATAATGGCAACTAAGGTATGACATGTATTCGTTATGTATTAGATTTTTACTTTGATACTTGTCTGTTATGAGCACGACAAACTGATCATGGGATCATGGTTGTATGCATAACATGGATTCTCGGAAGATTAATCCGAGGGCCCCACAGTGTTGTCCATGCTCTTGCCCACCATCGTGTTTCACATAGTAGGGAGTACACCATAGGTGGTGTCACCAATGTACCACGTACCACTTTGCTATCTCTGTGGACAAGGCATGCATAGACAAGACATGCATCAGAGAAATGAGCAAAGATTCATAAACTTAAAATAAAATATAGCACCGACGATGACTATCATATAAGCAAGTCCAACATCGACTTTCAAGGGTTTTACTAGCCCTGGGTAGTTATTAATGTTTACGACACACACGTCACACGATAGTTCGGAAACACATCACGAGGATAGTCAAGTCTACGACACGACACACACACGGCACACAAACAACAGGCACACACACATCATGTAGACCTCGCTAGGAACGGGGTCACGCCCTCTCTCGTCATGAACATCCTGGTGTCATGCTGCATGTCGAGGCGTTCTTCAATCTCGCGGTTACTCAACACGATGGGCACGTACATGGCCCCCCTTTCATTTCTACATTGTCATGAATGATTTGGCAGAGCTGAGTCTGGATGTGCTAGAAGTACTCCACAAGGTTCGCATCATCGGTCGCCGCCAACTATGTGGCCCAGTGTTGAAGATAAGCTGGCAGCGCCTCGACCCGTGAATCCCGCATGAACCCCTTGATGTGATGGAGGATCTAGAAGGCCTCCTTCACACTATTGGTCGGTAGCTTGGCACAGGGGAACTTTGTGTGGTGCATGAACACATGTTTGCCATCCTTGGTTCTTGGCCTCCCTTGGAGAATTTGCCTCCCTTTTTGACGTAGACTTGTAGAGCATCATCTAGAACTCTCTTGAATCTGTCATAGTCCTTCGTCTATGTGTCACTCGATGAGTCGAAGTATGTTGCTTGCGACAACCTCGGACAAACAGATGTGAGTGTACAGTATATGCCTCTGCGCAACACAATTGAAACGGAACTAATTATTGTTGGAAGAGGACAACGAAAATCTAAGAAATAATTTGTTATGACGACGACCTAATGTGTGTTTACTTACTCGGGAAAGCAAGGCAGAAGAATGGAATCAATGGTCTGGTCCACATGGAAGATATTCCCTAGGTACTCTGCCACCATTGCCCGATCCCCATCGTTCGCCAAGATAACCTCATGCATGTAGTAGTGGTCCACTATCACGATGACCTTTGTTTTCTCCCTCTTGTCCTTCAATGCCATATTGAATGAGTACAGAAGGACCAAGTTATATTCCAGCTGCTTCGAGTGCAGGAGATTGTAGAAGTCCTCGTACCGCATGAACAATATGTCCGCAGGTGCTTGGTTGATGAAGCCATGGCCCGATGGCACCTTGCATGTGAAGACGAGGTACCCAGTCTTCTTCTCTTTAAGAAGGGTGGTATCGAGATGTAGAATTGAGTAATTCATAATTTCTATGGGTCCACCCGTGACTTCAAGCATATCCTTAGTCAGAATCGGCATACCCGCTATGTGCGCCCTGAAATCACTAGGCTATTGTCTCATGCAGTACCAAGCCCGGAGTATATTCTTCGGAAGCAGCTGGCTCGAAGCCTTCTTGCTTTGGATATGCTTTCGACACTTCTTCGGATTCTCGGTCGCCTCGACAGGATCAGTGGATCGTCCTAAGTACTCCTTGGTCGCCTTGTGGAGTGTGGTGGGGCTGATCATCACCGTCGGGTTGGGTTGTGGACCAGCACCGTCACCCGGGGGTGTCTCTTGATCATAAGCGTCGCCGAAGTGCAGACACTACATGCATGACCTGGGACGATCGGGTTGTTGACTGCGGGAGGCTGGCTCTCCAATATGAGGCATGTAGAATCCGACAGTGCCCATGGTGTTGAGGTAGCCGTCCATGTCATCCTCATCATTGGTGACATGAGGTGCATCCTGATGCATGTCCTCTGGTTATGGCAATGGCGTGTGTGCGATTAACTAATGATGCCTCTTGGTGGTGGGGACGAACACCGGTGGCCGCGTCTTATCAGTTGGGGCGGTGGGGCGCCGGCCTTCCTTGGCTACAACAAGGCAGATCTGGCACTTGGGCCATAGCACGGGCTAGCCGTAGCAACCTCCAAGGGTCTTATGCTCATCGGCTCCTTCAGGTTGGTTGGGGGGTCAATGCCATCACAATAATTCAACATCCTTACCAAGGTGACCCTGAACATGCCAGCAGGGATTGGCTTGTTATGCATCATGAGCATCCTCGGTTGGCCGATACTACCCTTGGCTACATCCTTGAGCACGCCGTCCACATACTACAGCAATGTGAAATGAGCGGGAAAACATGTTGGGGATCATAATCAGATGGAAGTCGATTAGATCGAGACCAACAATGGTTTATAAAATCGATCCTACGATGAAGCGTAATTAGTTACCTTGGTGAGGGCGTCGATCTCGACTAATGTGGACGCACGGGGCTGCATCACATCGTGCTCAGGTGCATCACGAAACAATGCCAGATGCGTGTTGGTGTTGGGCGTCGCTGGCTGCGCGTTGGTGTTGGGCGCCGGCGCGCTCAACAATGCGACTGATTGCGCCAAGGTGTTGGAGGGCATGGTCACCAAGTTCGGTGACATGTGTTGGGCCGAGTTGCTTCCGGACACGCTGGGCACCGGTATCGGCCCAACTCCACTAGCAGCCTTCCACTGGGCTAGACCCTCCCAGAGCTGAGGAGGAATGATCTGGCACAACCTTGCTTCCATCTTTTCCTCCATTTGCGTCTCCATTTGCGCCGGCAACTAGGCCACTTGGGCCATGAGATCTGCGATCTCCCGTCTCTACTTAGCCTCCACCTTGTACTTTCTCTCCTTTTGGATCTTTGAGTCCTCTTTGAAGGGGACGCTGACTTTTGTGGTCAGCCCATAGCCGGGAACACGTCCACCAGATGTCATCTTCATGTTCTTGGGCCTCTTCTTGACAAGGTTCACCGCCCTGTTGAAAGGAGTGTCCCATAGCTCCGAGAGCCCCGTGGTGGGGGAAATTGCTTTAGCCACTATTTGATCTTTCTGGAAAAAGGAAGGTGAACCCATTTTTAATTTTTGCTTCATTATTGATCGCCAATCAACTTGAGATCCACGTGGTTAGTTGCTTACCAGGTGTTTCTCGAATTTCAGCACATCCTCATGTGTGGTTTTGAATTTTTGTTATGGGGCACAGGAGGTAGCGGACCCGCACAAACTTCCTCACCTACTCATCCTTGAATTTGTCAAACATGTTTGGTTTACCAAGGTGCCTAAGTTCGGCGTCCTCCTTCTCCCAAATTGGCATTAATCCTCTCTAACCGTCGCTCCTAAGCCTGTGGTTACCTATGTTCTGGTCACGCAGTTTCTTCCCCCATGCTGCCCATTCTTTTGTGTTATCTGTATCCAACTCCTCCTTGAAGAGGAGATAGTCGTCATGTTCGAGCAGTGGCTCCTGCTTCTTTATCTCCTCCTAGCTTTCATTTTTGTCTATCTGCTTCTTCACCTAGGTTCTCTAGTTGCTCAAGAGGGTGCTCATATTCGTGAGGGCCGCCTCTTTCACCGCATTGTTCTTGATCTCAAGATTGTCATAATCATGGGGGTACTTGTAGCGTCTGTGAAGCTTATGCATGAGGAGCTAGACTAAATGCGCATTGCCGGGATCTCGGAGGTTCCTCGTGTTGACCGTCAAGGTCTCCCGTACAATGCACCCGAGTTGTATCTTGTACCCAACGACGAGGGCTACAGGCGCCATGGGTACACCACTCACTGTCACTTCGATGAATTCCTCGCGCTCCGTGCCGAGCGTCAGCGGGTCTTGATTCTTCCTCACGTACTTCGTAGCTGTCGAGGCGGCACCACCATCGGTGTGTCCTCCCGTGTTTCTGCATTTGCCGATATTGGTGGTGTCATCCTCAGTGCCATCGGTGCGTTTGCCGCCGGCATAGATGGTGTCATCCTCATGGCCATCACTCATTCCAACAGCATCGTCACCCTCCATGTCGTCTTTGTCGTCGGCCATGGCAGCTATTTCCTGCTCCTCCTCCTCCCTCTGGGAAAGCCGCCAAAACAACATGTTGGCCTTTCAGGCTTCTTCTTCGATAGTCATTTGCTTCGAAGGGACAACCCCATCATTTACTTGTCCGGTCGACATCTTTGCACTAAACAAGTATATGCAACTAATTAGTACACGAGAAATCGATTGGAAAATTCGACAACACCTACCCTAAAAAAGGCTACCTAGGAGTGCCCATTTCTCTCCAAAACAGAAATGAATCAACATTTCGAGAGTAACGGGCACTCAGTTTGGAATCCCTGCAACAATTGACAAAAAATTGTCCACCACCAAAACTGATTCACATAAGCATGCATACACAGAACACCAATTCATTATAATCTCATCGCACTATTCACAACAGTGTTCACAACACCATTTCATTCACAGAATGTCCACCACCACCACCACCATGCACTGTTCGCAACACTGATTCACAACACCATTTCATTCATAGGACCATTATAACAGAATATAAGGTTCAAGATATAAAGTGCGCATTGTAACAGAATATAAACAGAAGCTAAAGATCCTTGGCACACTATGCGCATAATAACAGAATATAAACAAAATATAAACAGAAGCTAAAGAGAAAATATGAAAGTTGACATTGTGTTTGGGATTGGGTTGGGTGTACTAGTTAGTGCTCACTTGGAAGTTGCAAAAACTCACTGTGACAATGCTCTGCTATGAAAATCTACACCATCCCAAGTCCTAACTAAATATAAATAAAAGGGAGCACCAAATCCAGAGTAATGTTTTATTAGAGAATAATAACTGAAACACTAGATGTTCAAATTTGACTTATTCCTATCCAACACTTGAAAAAAAGCATTAAATCACAGATAAGATTTTGGTTCTCCAGTGAAATCTAGAAATATACTTATGCCCAAGTTTTATAATTATATACTAGAGTCTCTGACCTAGAAAATAGAAGTGACCCAATCTGAGTTGCTAACTTGTGCTGAAGATTGCAAACCTATACATATGCCAATATATGATTTCCTTATCAAAGGCCACACGACTATAAGAAACATCCAGTTTTTTAAGAGAAACAATAAGACGCATACTATTTTAAAACAGAAAATACTTGTCACACCTAGTTAGGGCCTAAGGCATCAAACATGTTCTCTGCAACAGGCACATAATACAGTAGGGGAGAAGCAGCAGCGATCGATGGCAAGAGGAACCCTAACCCTGGGAACCCTAGCTAGATAATAACACTGATAAATGTTGCAAGAACTAGTTAAAATTGATAAATGTTGTGAGAAATAGTTAAAATGATTTCAGTTAAGGAAGTGCTCTATCTAAGAAACTTAGTGATGGATTGCACTATAGTTGTTATCTATACCCTAGGGACAAATAATATCCAACACAAGATATAAGACAAGATGTCAATTAACAAACAAACAACCATGCTACTCCTTTGTGTGAAACCCATTGTGGTAACATCACTAAAGTTTCTTGCAACCAAATAGATCTAGGATGCTTCACTCTGTTGTACTCTACTGTAACTCTACTCACTAAACTCTATTGTAACTCCACTATAACACTACTGAACTCTATTGTAACTCTACACAAGATACATGTATAGATACTTAAGAAATAAATGAATACCCAAGGATCATTTCCCCGCAGTAACATCAGCTGCTGAACTTGAACCATGTTAATCAAATGTTGACCTTAGACTGAGATCAAAGGAAAATTCGAAAAATTAACTGTGTTCTGGACATATACACATATGCATCCTAGGATAGAGAGATTAGTCACTAATAGAACTCACTGAAACTCATTAATCCTGGGACAGAGATACTAGTTAACACAAATACACATTTTCTAAATAGTCTCTTGATACTAAGCAAAATTATATCAACAATAAGAGCCATCCTTCTACGTGACAATAATAGGTAATCAAAGGTGCTCCATGGTAAGAACTATAGAAACCTACTAATCTCACTTGAAACACAGGGTCAAGATGTTAATGAAAATACAAATAATGGCACCCTAAAAAAGATTTAACCCCTGAAACAAATAGAAAAGATGTATGTCTGAAGGACCAAAAACTTGCCCACATTTTAGGTTAGACATCTCCAGCACACGAGGACTACAAAATTGTCAACAACAGTAACCTAAAATAGGCCAAGAAGTTAAACGAGTGGCTTTTTTAAAATGTAGTGTGAATGATAAACCTAGTTTTAAGAATATTAAATAGCAAGAAATGGATAGGAATTGGGGTAACAGTGATATCCTGCTATTTTCACAAACCAATCACTAATAAGTGAAATGGGGGGTAAATGCTCCCAAGTACCAACTGATAATCATGAAATGGAGTAATGCAGAATAACGCAGAAATAGTGGTAAGTAGAACTTGCATAAGCTATTTGATCAAGTTAAACAAAAAGGCAGCAGCAGTCATATGCAAAAGCACAATAGCTGCTAGAAACGTCAGTGACTATCCAATTCAGAATGACCCAATAGTTTGCTTGCCACAATACCTGTGAGCTCTGCACTTGTAACTTAAACTTGGAAATAAGCAAGATGCAACAGTGATCCCAACCCTTAAACACAAATGTGTATCAACCCTAACCCTAGCAAGAGAGCGGAGGGGAGGGAAAGGGAGAGGGAGGCTCATGCCTGGAGAGCTGGTGGAAGGAGGCAGGTCGTGGCGGCGCGTAGGTGAGGGGCGCCGATGAGGAAGTTGAGGGGCGCCATCGTCTTCTCTGCTGGCGAGGAAGTGGAGGAAGTAGAGGAAGGGGGAGCGGTGCCGGCGTCTTCTCTACGCGTCTTCTTAGTCTTCTCCGGTGGTGGTAGGGAGCAGAGGGGGGCGTGGTGCCTGTAGGGAACAAAGGGGGCAGTAGTGGTGGGGAGCAGACAAAATTGACCAAGTGTCTATTGAAGAGGAAGAAGCAGGCCATTTTGAGTTAAGTGTAGAAACTCAGTGGTGCATACTGAATCGGTGCAGTGTTGACAACAACACTAGCATGTCCTACTGGTTTGCAAGGTTTGGTTAAGTTAGAACTCCTTCGGTGCCAGGTTTGAATCTTGCACCTCCTTTTTTCCTTTAATTTAAAAATATATTTAACAAAGTAATTTGGAATTACTGTTTGGCCTAGTAATATTTTTTTGAGTAATATTACTCACTTAGAAAATATTTATTTAGTATTTTTAAAATATGAACAATTCAATATTTACAAATATAAAAGCAAAAAATACATGTATACAATTGCAAGTAGACAAATAATTTATTTCAAAAAACCATGAATCATGTATATGATTATTGTTCCAAAAAATCATATGTATGTATCATGTATAGTTTTGTCGACCTGATGCACGCGCACACACATCACACACCAAAAAGTGAATTTTTGCGATGTCTCGTCATGGTGATCTTCTTGCCCTTCTTCATCGCAGTGGAATAATTTAGCCCGGGAACATGGGGATTTCTTCTCGTGTATGGAAATCCTTTAGAGGGTATGGTTGTCTTCCTTCTTCTAGATGTAGCACAAAGTCTGTTTAAGTACTTGTCGAATTCCTCTTCTATCTTCAGATCACCGTACTTATCGAAGTCTTGTTTGGTGGCCGCTTCCTCCATTCCGATGATGCTCCTTTTCCCCCTCCTGACAACAACGCGGCTAGGCCTTACATGGTCGGTAATGTAGAAGCATTGATCCACCTGGCAAGCCAGTACCCATGGCTAATTTTTCGCCTGGACGTTCGTGCCAGATGCCGTTGATGATTTGGCTTTGGGTATAACCATCATGGTGAAATACCGCCTTCTTTTTCGACATTCTTGGCCCATCTGACCGGAACATCGGCATCTTGTCTCCACAGTAGTCGAGTTCCCAGATCTCCTCAATCCTACCGAAGAATCTCTCCTTGACAGTGGATTCCTCTTCTGCATAGGATAGCATCGTGACTCCCGAGTTCTGATATTCGCTATCCTTGTCGTTTTCCTCAGTGTATAATGTGTAACCGTTGATGTCGTACTCCTGATAGGTCCTCACATTCATCGCAGGGCCCTATGACAAGGTGAATATGAGTTTTTCCTCATCAGTAGAAGGTCTCTTACCATGATAAAGCTGCAGTAGCTCTTTCTTGAACCAACGCGTGAAGCTAGAGTTGTGCTCTCTAGTCACGTCTCCCTTAGTCCATTGTCGGCCTGTGTCCTAAACATCTTCTGAACTAAGCTTTTGTGCTCTAGCACCCATGGTTCGACCAAATCTATGTGTTGTAGCACGACTCGATGTGCCCTGTCATAATCCATGTGTCGACTAGTGAAGACGATATGCATTGGGGCGTGGCCCTTCTGGTGACCACATCCATCGAGCCTCTCGAGGTGCCTCCTAATTGGTACACCAACCGGGCCGTCGTCATCCTCATTTCATACATAATTCTGGCAGAACGATATGGACTCATACGTTAGAAAGCCCTTGGCTATGCTTCCATCCGGATGGTTCCTGTTGCGAACGAATCCTTTGAGAATGCCGTTCAACCTTTCAAACAGCATCATGTTGTGTAGGAATAGAGGCCCGAGGTGGATGATATCATCCACTAGGTGGACTAGTAGATGCACCATGATGTCATCGAACGCAGGGGGAAGTAAATCTCGAGCTCGCATAGTATCACGATGATCTCTTCGTGTAGCCTGTCGAGCTGCTTCACACCGATCGACTTCCTAGAGATTATATCGAAAAAGTTACATAGCCCAAATAGCATCTCACGTACGTGCTCGTCCATTATCCCTTTGATATCAACCGGAAGTATCTACATCATCAGCATGTGGCAGTCGTGAGATTTCATCCCGGAGAACCTCTTCTTTGTTTCGTCTAGATATCAGGATATCTTTCTTCCATAACCGATAGGAAGTTTGCTTCTGACGAGAATGTTGAAAAACTGCTAGAGCTCCTCCTTACTCATAGTGAAGTAGGAAATGGGGCAGTAATAGTCGTTCCTCTTATCCCTTGTGCGCTGATGACCTTGAGTATCTTGCATCTGAGCGTCATCATGGCCATCATCATCATCGGGCGTCCTCCATGAAGTTCTTCCTTATGCCAAGCATGATCAGGTCGTTTCTTGCCTTTGGCCCTTCTTTGGTCCTCTCCAGCATGTTGACAAGAATGCCAATCAGACTCTCGCACACGTTCTTCGTGATGTGCATGAGGTCAAGGCTCTATGGCTTGTGGAGGTATTTCCAGTACGGCAGATCCCAGAAAACAGACCCCACTTTCCATACACACAGCAGCGGCTTTTTCCTCAGACGCTTCTTTCCCGGCATGGGGCACTCTTTCCATTTTTCCAGCAAGTTATTGATATCCTCGCTGCTCCTCCTAGGTGGGGCTGTTTCAAACTCGTCCTCACCATTGAACAGATCTCCGTGTTTTCTCCATGGGTGATCCGCGAGGAGCCACTTTCGAATCCCTGAGAACATGGTTTTCGAAGACCCGGTATCCCTCGGTAGCTGCATATGCGAGGTTTTCTCCATGCACTTAACGCATGCACCGTGTTCGTGATTCACCTTGCACGATACATATCCTAGACCAAGATAGTCCTGCACCGTCATGATCAACGTGGCTCTTAGGGGGAAATATTCTCCTGTGTAGGCATCCCACGTACGGGTTGGCATCTCCCACAGTGTGGCTAACTCCTCTTTCAACAACCCGATATACAGATGCTTGTCGATATCCGGTCGTTTTGGCCCCTGAATAAGAATACTCATGTGTACGTACCTTTGCTTCGTGCATATCCAGGGGGAGATTGTATGGCCATACAAACACGGTCCAGGTGCTATGCATGCTACTCTGGTTTCCAAAGGGATTGAGTCCATCGGTGCTCATACCCAGCCTAATGTTCTTGGCATCGTCCCCAAACTCCTCTTCGAACTCCATGTACAACGTGTGCCACTGCCTAGAGTCTATGGAGTGTGTTAGATCTTGCCCTTTTCCGGATCATCTTCGGGCTTCTCCCATTCTGCATGCCATTTCATGAGCTTTGCTTCCTTAGGGTCTACAAAATACCACTGTAGACGGGGAGTGATACGAAAGTACAAACCACTTTTTGAGGAACTTTCTTATTCCCTCTCTTCTATCGTGCATGGCCGCACACAAAACATGTGGTTCTATCCTTGTACTCGCCTCGATAAAGTGCGTAGTGGTTGAGGTAGGCGTGGTATTTGACGTATGGTAGATCAAGAGGGCACACGACTTTCTTGGCCTCATCGATACGTCTTGGCAATGTGTTCCCCTCAGGAAGTATATTGTGCCAGAATTCCATGATACGGTTGAAGCTCACATTGGTACATTTGTGTAGCACCTTCATCTCCAGAGCCTTGAGGGTTACATTCAGGCATGTATGCTTAGGCCGATACCCAGGATACAACGGAGTAATCCTGTATTTATCCATTTGTGCCAGCTTGGCTTTCTCTCTGGTAGCAGCTTTGTCATTGCTCGTCTCCTTGAGGAGCAGTTCTTGAAAATGAGGGTCCCGTAAAGCTGAAGTTAGCGGTGTCTGCATGTCCGCGTCTTCTCCACCACCATCGAATCTGACATCTCCTTCATGATGATCATGATCATGTCCACCAGCATCTTCTTCATCATAACCATGTTTGGTATTTTCGTAGCACCCGTTGTTAACGTCCTCGTCAATGTAGTCGGGCATGAAACCACCCATGAGCAAGTGCTTCTCCAATGTCCCAGAATCAGGTTTGATTAGGGTACCAAGTTTGCATCTCTTACAAGGACATCTTATCTCGGCCATGTTGTTCTGAATCATGATGGCTGTCGTGTGTGCCGTGTATGTAGCCATCATAGCTTCGCTCATCTGACGCACCATGGTTGCCTGTGCAGCGGTATGGATCAAAAGTGAATATTTAGAACCATGCATGCAAAAATTCAGCATGACCTTCCCAATAAATAGGACATATGAGTAGTGCAAACTTTTGCCAAAATAGAAATGAATCAACATTTCGGCAAACATTCATTACACCACACACACCGGCACCTGCACAACACAAAGAATACACAAGAACACAAGAATATATCCATGTAAACATCGTCTCCCGAGCCAACACCGTCATCCACACACACAAAAATAGAAACATATATATCCTTGTACACAAGAACACAAGCATATATACCGCCAACATTGTCGTCCACACACACAAAACAAGCACAAGTTACACCAAGACGAGAGAGGCCGCGCAAGAGAGCGTGTGGTGTGGTTAGTCAAACTTGATGTGGATGAGAGGAGAGAAAAGGTGTGTGCGCTTACTTTAGTGGATCTACACGGTGGAGAGGATTTTCATTTATAGATCCATCCAACCCAAAGAAGTTTTGGCAACTTAAAATGGAGAAATTGTTGGAGAAAATTAGGTGAGGAGGAGGAGCAACTCGAGTTATATCTAGTGGAGGTAGGGTAAAGTGCACTAGCTAGTGGACGGTAGGGGAAAGTGCCACCTTTTTATGTGGCTGGCATGACATATCCGTGGCGCACCAACTACACGGTGCGCCACTCATGAAATATACCCGTGGCGCATCTCTAGGCTGTGTGCCATAGGTAACCTGTCACATTTCAGATGGATGGGCTCACAAACACTCGTGGCGCACAAGAACACCGTGCGCCACTTATAAACATACTATGCATGGAGCACGTCCATTCCATGCGCCACGGATGTGTCGTGTCACATCCCAAAATTTTCCAAATTTTGAAATTTGAAAATTTTAAACAAAACAAAAGAATCCAGTTCTTTGAATTCAGAAGGAACAAAAACTTTTGGAAACATTTAAATATAATGCCTCCAAACCCAAGCCAAACAAAATGATTTTGTTTGAGAAGTGGTGTGCATGTTTTAAAATCCCAAATCATGAAGCATGCATGAGCATCTTGACTTGGTTGCATTTAAAAAAAAACCTAAGAGAAGTGAAAATTATCTCAAACCCTAAAACTCTAATTATTGGTTAACCCTAAGAACAACACAATATTATGGATTTACTTCATATTTATATTAAACCAAAGAACTCCTATGGGAGATAAAAAGATAAAGGGCAAAACAATAAAACAATAGAAATTGGTTTCATCCAATTTGGAGCCATGGATAGAAAGATATGAATTATTTTGAGAATAGAATTAAGAAAGGCAATATTAGCTATTAAAGCCAAAGTGAATAATTTGATTAGAAAATTTGAGTTGGAAAGTAAATATGTTTTATAATGCCCTAAAAACCTAATTTGAGTTTTACAAATTTTTAGAAATTTGTTTGATTCAAATTGATTCATTAAATCAAGAATTATTTAATAAAATAGAAAAAGAAAAAGAAAAACTGTAAGAAGAAAAAAAAAGCAGCAGCTCGGCCCAAACCCCCAGCCCACTAAGCCCACCCAGCACTCCCCTTTCCCCTCTCTTTCTCACCGACCCTTCCTCACACCACCTCACTGACGGCTCGACCCCACTCCACGTCACCCTCCACCTCACCTTCTTCCACCGAACGACGAACACCCCTCCCCCTTCTCTGCCGTTTCGAAATCAACTCAAATTCGGCCGTTTCCCGTATTAATCGCCACTCCGACCACGTCCTCTTAATCCCCACTCACTCCCCTCCGTTTTCCCTCACACCCCACCACCTGAGAGCCCCTAGGCTGCTCGGAATCGAGCTCGGACCACCGCAGTTGCCGGCGAGCTCCGGCAAGGATTCCGGTGAGAACACACTGCCCTGCACCCTCTTTTCGGCCCTGTTAGATTCACCATCCTCAAGCGCATCTGCTAACCCCCTCAATTTGTGTTGGCATGCCCTAGGTCGACGCCACGGTCATCACCGGAGTTTTTTCTACCGCCGCCGTTCACCGACGAGTTCCGGTGAGTCGCAGGTTCCCGCCGCCCTCTTTTGGCCACAGCCAGATTCTACACGACCTGGCGCACCTCACTGACCATTTGCCTTGTCTATTCGAACCCCAGGTCGACGACACCATCTCGGAGACGCGAGCTCCACCCTCAGTAGATACTCCGGCGAGGAATTCCTGGCGAATCTGAGTGCCCCTCCCTCCACCGCGACCATCCCCAATACCACCTCGACCTCGATGATCGCTGGTAATAGTCCACGGTCTCCCTGACCCTCTAGAAACTCCGGAGCGCCACCCACCCGACGAACCGCCGTCGCCAGCGCCGCCAGTTCTTGGCCACGCGCTGAGCACCGTCTGATCTTAATCCAGCGGCTTAGATAGATCACTTAACTGAAACGGTATCAGCTGACCTGGTCCGTTAGTTCCTCTTAAAATCCAACGGCCCACGTTGCCGATCCGCCCGAACCGGTACCAGCCAATAAGAACATGCCACGTCGCCCAGGCTATTGTTTAAATTAGAAAATAGGCAGATTTAGTATTAAACTTAGAAATTTCATAACTTTTGATCCACAATTCAGAAAAATACAAATTTGGTGTCTATGGATTCAGAAAAATGAGAGCTTCACTGCTGAGGCATTATTTCACCCTTTAGATTCTGTAAAATAGAAGTTTTAGGCAGAACGTTTTTAGGAGTATTTTAACCATGAAATTTGTTTTGTAAATTATTTTTGGGTGAATCTTTTTGCTATGGATTGCAAAGTGAACCCTCTGTCTAGTGAGACCAAAATATAAATTTGGTTAACTATACCTATTAGCATGGGAATTATTTAGTGAGTCCAGCCTTTCCAAATGCTAGAAATTATTGCTAATTATTACAATTGCACAAATGGTTGCATTTGTAATCTTGCAATTGTAAATTATTCAGAGAACACTTAGTATTGTTCAAAACCTTTTTTTATAACAATTTGTACAATAAAAATTGCCATCTTGCATGCTTGCATATTTTGCATGATTATTGTATTGCCATTAGTGTTGATCTTGTGCATGTTTTGTCTTGGTTGTTTTATTTGATAGATTGTGTGGATTGTCAAATGTGTTACTGTAAAGAGTGTACCAACACCACCATACTAAGGCAAGTGACACTATCATCTATGTCCTACTATTTTCATTACACTTAGTGGATTTTTGTAGTATGCATGATAGGACTACTATGATACTATGCTATGCTATGTCCTATTTAGGATATCCTTTATATTTTATTTAGTAAAAACACTGTAGTCGTACTATGCTTAGCCCTGCTATAGATTCAGGGTGGAATATACCATATTGTGATTATATGAAATGTTGGAAAAATATATGTTTTATATAATAAAACAAGTACTCAATGAATCACCTGGGTGGAAAGTGGATACTCAGTTGAGAATAAGGTGGCAACGAAGGGAACCATGTCTATGGATATCTCTTTCGTGTGTGCACTAGGAGAACACCACCTAGGAACTTAGAGATTGAACATGTTTCTCGTACAGTGGCTTTTGTGTATAGCCACATGCCAAATGGGCTCTGGCCTAGTCAATTACATAGTGGGAGACCCATGCATTGGTACCTCTTCAGGTTAACTAGAATTATGCATTGGAGGTTTATCCTTGCATTGGTACCTGATAGATGTGCTGGCATTATGTGTTGGGAGGACTTCTATGGAAAGACTTTGTCACATTTTCGGTCTACCGGTACTCCATCTTGGTGAGTGCTAATCCACCAGCCACTGGTGGCGTCAAGATGAGATTGTGTCTTGTGGGTAAAGTATACAACTTCTGCAGAAGATTAAATTCTAAGTACTTAGCCGTGTCCCCGGTTATGGACAACTCTGAGCAACTAAGGCCTGAAGCTATGGAAGATCTCAACATTCTAATTTCTCAAAGTAAAACTTGATGGTGACAACAAGAGAGTAGAAGCACTTAGAGTTTGCCAAGGAGTTCAGAAAGTTGTTGAAAGATCAAAAGTATTTTTTTTCAAACATAGGATAAAACCATGTTGCTTTCTGCAAATGAGCCTAAGATCTACTTAGCCAAATATGCATGTAGTGATAGTCCAACTTATATTCACAAACTAGTGACACTTGCCAATACATTCAAAGTATTGACACTTTTGTGACTGCGACCTATCATGTTGCAGGTTATTCTATTGATGAGTGTGGATTGATGATAGGGGTTATGAGTCTACACCCAACATGTTTGCCTGTGGCACATGAAGATGAAGGACTCCATGCTTTACTTGTATTCTGCTGCGTTGTAATAAGATAGCCTATGGCTATGAGGATGTAATAAAGTATTCATATTCTGGATCATGCGATGTAATATGACCTTTGTATCTTGATATTACATCTTAAACTATGGGTGCTAGCTATTTGATCCAGGGACTAGCACTGTAATCACAGGGATTCAAAACAAGCCAGGTTTGGGTCTTTACAGATGGTATCAGAGCACTGTGTTGCCTGTAGGTTCGTAACCCTAGGAATTGGACAAACCCCTTGTTACGAATGAACTTATATTTTTTTACTTATTAGATTTTCTCGTATACCTTGATCATTCTTTACTGAATATCTTCTCCTTCAAACTTGTAGAGGACCAGCCTTTGCTTTCTCTAAGGACCTTAAGGATGGATCATGCCAACAAGAAGTTCAAGATACAAGTTGCGACGAGTCCTCGAGCTTGCAAAATATGTGGAGAAGTGGGCCACACCTCTAAGGAACACCAAGATCAATGTCCCTTTTGTGATCACAACCATCCAGTTGGACAATGCACCACATCTCAAGTTACTTGTTACCTATATGAAGGAACCAACCACATTCCTGCCAAGTGCCATCTCGACTTCATAGTGCAACAAGTGAAAGAACAAGTCAAGGATGGAATGTATCAAGCTCTTAGGAAGAAAGAAGAAAACCTTAGCCATATCATCTGCTCCAAATGCAAGAAAGAAGGACACAATACCGATGAATGCCCAGAGAAGGAAGTTCAAGAAAACCGCAACAACTCTTCAAGAAAAAGTACTCGAGACATGACAAAAGTGTTTTGCCATCACTGCCGGAAGATAGGACACTTCACCGATGATTGCCCAACTCGAAAGAGAGCTCCCACTGATGTTATCATAGTGCGACCCATGAGACATTAGATTGCCTACCAATTATCATGTTTGAGTTATTGATATCGTGTTAGCGTATGGATCATGCCGACCTATGTGGTATGACTATACTAGGTTGCTTGTTTAAAGAAAATTTGTTGTTTTCTTCAACTAATGAGTTAAGGTCAGAAGTTGCTAAGTGATTGGTTCCTTGATGAATGTTTGATTGAACTGGTTTGTTTTGGGTTGAGTGTGTTAGAACTCCCTTAGACCTACCTGTCTATCTACCATTACTTATCCCTATTAAATCAACATATGCCCCCAAGACGCGCCAACAACCATGATAACAATGGAGACAACAATAACAATGAAAATGAGATGCAACAGATGATGACTGCACAGACTCAGCTAATGCAGATGATGACACAATTCATGAAAACTATCAACAATCAGAACCAGAACAACGACAATAACAACAATAATCCACCACCTCTGGATATGCTCACTAGATTTCTAAGGTTGAAACCTGCAAAGTTCTCTGGCACTTCTGATCCAATGGTAGCTGATGACTGGTTACGTTCAGTAAACAGGGATCTAGTAACTGTTGGATGCTCTGATGCTGAGAAAGTGAGATTTGCAGAGCACTTGCTTGAAGGCCCTGCAGCTACATGGTGGGACAACTTTCACGTCACTCACCCCATTGAAGAAGTGACTTGGGAAATATTTGAAGATGCTTTCTGCACAAATCATATCTCTTCCGGCGTGATGAGCTTAAAGAAGAAGGAGTTTCACAACCTTAAACAACGTCACCGCAGCATTGCTGAATATATTGAGGAATTCAACAATCTATCACGTTATGCTCCAGACGATACTGATACTGATGCTAAGAGGAAGGAAAAGTTCCTAGATGGACTGAATGATGAACTTTCCATGCAATTATCAGTTGCTTATGTTCCAACTTATCAATCACTGTGTGACCAAGCTAGAATTTTAGAGAGTAAGAAGAATAAAGTTGAGAACAGGAAGAGGAAGCATAGCTTTGACAAATATCACTCAGGATCATCACAGAAGATGCGTTCATTCAGAAAGGACAATGGGGATTCTGGATCACATCATCATGAAGGAAATGGACATAATCACCATCACCATAAGAATCACCACATCAACAATGGAAGTGGTAGTAACAATGTGAATGGTACTAACAATGGAGATAACCTTGGTCAGAACCAACATAATGATCCCAAGAAGGACATTAGCCAGTTGCAGTGTTACAATTGTAGGAAACTTGGACACTTTGCAGCAGACTGTCCTGAGAAGAAGAATAACGAGAATATTGGAGACTCTAATGGAAGCAATTCCAATGTGACCCAGAAAAGACATGTGAACCACATCAACATGTATGGAACCCTTGAAGAACTAGATGATGTGGATGGTAAGCTTTAGCTAACTCAATTCAGTAGTATAAGAATCTAAAGATGAAGAAATGTTAACAACCTTTGGATGTCAATCATTGAACCCTTAGCCTAGTGAACCATCGAATGAAACCGAACAAAATTTCCTTTTAAGGGTGGTAGCACCCATGTTATCCTAAAACCCAACCTATTCTTTCTAGCCTTCTCGAATCTCGGGACGAGATTCCTTTTAAGGGTGGTAGTCTGTCACATCCCAAAATTTTCCAAATTTTGAAATGTGAAAATTTTAAACAAAACAAAAGAATCCAGTTCTTTGAAATTCAGAAGGAACAAAAACTTTTGGAAACATTTAAATATAATGCCTCCAAACCCAAGCCAAACAAAATGATTTTGTTTGAGAAGTGGTGTGCATGTTTTAAAATCCCAAATCATGAAGCATGCATGAGCATCTTGACTTGGTTGCATTTAAAAAAAAACCTAAGAGAAGTGAAAATTATCTCAAACCCTAAAACTCTAATTATTGGTTAACCCTAAGAACAACACAATATTATGGATATACTTCATATTTATATTAAACCAAAGAACTCCTATGGGAGATAAAAAGATAAAGGGCAAAACAATAAAACAATATAAATTGGTTTCATCCAGTTTGGAGCCATGGATAAAAAGATATGAATTATTTTGAGAATAGAATTAAGAAAGGCAATATTAGCTATTAAAGCCAAAGTGAATAATTTGATTAGAAAAATTTGAGTTGGAAAGTGAATATGTTTTATAATGCCCTAAAAACCTAATTTGAGTTTTACAAATTTTTAGAAATTTGTTTGATTCAAATTGATTCATTAAATCAAGAATTATTTAAGAAAATAGAAAAAGAAAAAGAAAAACTGTAAGAAGAAAAAAAAGCAACAGCAGCTCGGCCCAAACCCCCAGCCCACTAAGCACACTCGGCACTCCCCTTTCCCCCCTCTCTTTCTCACCGACCCTTCCTCACACCCCCTCACTGACGGCTCGACCCCACTCCACGTCACCCTCCACCTCACCTTCTTCCACCGAACGACGAACACCCCTCCCCCTTCTCTGCCGTTTCGAAATCAACTCAAATTCGGCCGTTTCCCGTATTAATCGCCACTCCGACCATGGCCTCTTAATCCCCACTCACTCCCCTCCGTTTTCCCTTACACCCCACTACCTGAGAGCCCCTAGGCTGCTCGGAATCGAGCTCGGGCCAACGCAGTTGCCGGCGAGCTCCGGTGAGGATTCCGGCGAGAACACACTGCCCTGCACCCTCTTTTCTGCCCTGTTAGATTCACCATCCTCAAGCGCATCTGCTAACCCCCTCAATTTGCGTTGGCCTGCCCCAGGTCGACGCCACGGTCATCACCGTAGTTTTTTCTACCGCCGCCGTTCACCGACGAGTTCTGGTGAGTCGCAGGTTCCCGTCGCCCTCTTTTGGCCACAGCCAGATTCTACACGACCTGGCGCACCTCACTGACCATTTGCCTTGTCTACTCGAGCCCCAGGTCGACGACATCATCTCGGAGACGCGAGCTCCACCGTCAGCAGATACTCCGGCGAGGAATTCCTGGCGAATCTGAGCGCCCCTCCCACCACCGCGACCATCCTTGAGACCACCTCGACCTCGGTGATCGCTGGTAATAGTCCACAGTCTCCCTGACCCTCTAGAACCTCCGGAGCACCACCCACCCGACGAACCGCCGCCGTGCGTCGTAGCCAGCACCCCCAGTTCTTGGCCACGTGTTGAGCACCGTTTGATCTTAATCCAGCGGCTTAGATAGATCACTTAACCGAAACGGTATCAGCTGATCTGGTCCGTTAGTTCCTCTTAAAATCCAACGGCCCACGTTGCCGATCCGCCCGAACCGGTACCAGCCAATAAGAACATGCCACGTCGCCCAGGCTATTGTTTAAATTAGAAAATAGGCACATTTAGTATTAAACTTAGAAATTTCATAACTTTTGATCCACAATTCAGAAAAATACAAATTTGGTGTCTATGGATTCAGAAAAATGAGAGCTTCACTGCTGAGGAATTATTTCACCCTTTAGCTTCTGTAAAATAGAATTTTTAGGCAGAACTTTTTAGGAGTATTTTAACCATATAATTTGTTTTGTAAATTATTTTTGGGTGAATCTTTTTTCTATGGATTGCAAAGTGAACCCTCTGTCTAGTGAGACCAAAATATAAATTTGGTTAACTATACCTATTATCATGGGAATTATTTAGTGAGTCTAGCCTTTCCAAATGCTAGAAATTATTGCTAATTATTACAATTGCACAAATGGTTGCATTTGTAATCTTGCAATTGTAAATTGTTCAGAGAACACTTACTATTGTTCAAAACCTTTGTTATAACAATTTGTACAATAAAAATTGCCATCTTGCATGCTTGCATATTTTGCATGATTTTTGTATTGCCATTAGTGTTGATCTTGTGCATGTTTTGTCTTGGTTGTTTTGTTTGATAGATTGTGTGGACTTTCAAGTGTATTACTGTAAAGAGTGTACCAACACCACCAACTACTAAGGCAAGTGACACTATCATCCATGTCCTACTATTTTCATGACACTTAGTGGATTTTTGTAGTATGCATGATAGGACTACTATGATACTATGTTATGCTATGTCCTATTTAGGATATCCTTTATATTTTCTTTAGTGAAAACACTATAGTTGTAGTATGCTTAGCCCTGCTACGGATTCAGGGTGGAATATACCATATTGTGATTATATGAAATATTGGAAAAATATATGTTTTATATAATAAAACAAGTACTCAATGAATCACCTGGGTGGAAAGTGGATACTCAGTTGAGAATAAGGTGGCAACGAAGGGAACCATGTCTATGGATATCTCTTTCATGTGTGCACTAGGAGAACCCCACCCAGGAACTTAGAGATTGAACATGTTTCTCGTACAGTGGCTTTTGTGTACAGCCACATGCCAAATGGGCTATGGCCTAGTCAATTACATAGTGGGAGACCCATGCATTGGTACCTCTACAGGTTAACTAGAATTATGCATTGGAGGCTTATCCTTGCATTGGTGCCTGATAGATGTGCTGGCATTATGTATTGGGAGGACTTCTATGGAAAGACTTTGTCACATTCTCGATCTGCCGGTACTCCATCTTGATGAGTGCTAATCCAGCGGCCACTAGTGGCGTCAAGACGAGATTGTGTCTTGTGGGTAAAGTGTACAACTTCTGCAGAAGATTAAATTCTATGTACTTAGCCGTGTCCCCGGTTATGGACAACTCTGAGCAACTAAGGCCTGAAGCTATGGAAGATCTCGACATTCTAATTTCTCAAAGTAAAACTTGATGGTGACAACAAGAGAGTAGAAGCACTTGGAGTTTGCCAAGGAGTTCAGAAAGTTGTTGAAAGATCAAAACTATTTTTTTTCAAACATAGGATAAAACCATGTTGCTTTCTGCAAATGAGCCTAAGATCTACTTAGCCAAATATGCATGTAGTGATAGTCCAACTTATATTCACAAACTAGTGACACTTGCCAATACATTCAAAGTATTGACCCTTTTGTGGCTGCAACCTATCATGTTGCAGGTTATTCTATTGATGAGTGTGGATTGATGATAGGGGTTATGAGTCTACACCCAACATGTTTGCATGTGGCACATGAAGATGAAGGACTCCATGCTTTACTTGTATTCTGCTGCTTTGTAATAAGATAGCCTATGGCTATGAGGATGTAATAAAGTATTCATATTCTGGATCATGCGATGTAATATGACCTTTGTACCTTGATATTACATCTTAAACTGTGGGTGCTAGCTATTTGATCCAGGGACTAGCACTGTAATCACAGGGATTCAAACCAAGCCGGTTTGGGTCATTACATGTCACCCATAAACGGGATCGGCCGGCAGTGCTGGGGCCCACATTCTGGTGGTGCACTGTTTGGGCCATGCGCCATGGGTCAGGATAGGTCAGTGGCGCATGGTCTACATGTGCACCACGGGTAACTATCCGTGGGGCACAGATTGCGTGTGCGCCACTGATAAGGAAACTGTGGATAAGCATTTTCCTACTAGTGACATGGATCCAGCAGATGTCATTGCATGTGTGTTCTTTTCATAAACCACATGGATTTACTAGATGTCATTGCATGTGTGTTTTCTCCTAAACCAAATGGATCCAATAGATCCATGTGTGTTATTTTCATAAACCACATGGATCCACTAGATGTCATTGTATGTGTGTTCTTTTCCTAAACCACATGTATCTACTAGAGTCATTGCATGTGTGTTCTTTTCATAAACCACATGGGTCCACTAGATGTTATTGCATGTGTGTTCTTTTCATAAACCACATGGATTCACTAGTTGTCATTGCATGTGTGTTCTTTTCATAAACCACATAGATCCACTAGATGTCATTGACAGTGTGTTTTTTTCCTAAACCACATGGATCCACTAGAGTCATTCCGTGTGTGTTCTTTTCATAAACCACATGGATCCAATATATCTCATTACATGCGTGTTCTTTTCATAAACCACATGGATCCACTAGATGTCATTGCATGCGTGTTATTTTCATAACCCACATAGATCCACTAGATGTCATTGCATGTGTGTTCTTTTCATAAACCACAAGGATCCACTAGATGTCATTGCATGTGTGTTCTTTTCCTAAACCACATGGATGCACTAGAGTCATTATATGTGTGTTGTTTTCATAAATCACATGGATCCACTAGATGTCATTGCATGTGTGTTCTTTTCATAAAGCACATGGATCCACTAGATGTCATTGCATGTGTGTTCTTTTCATAAACCACATGTATGCACTAGATTTCATTGGATGTGTGTTATTTTCCTAAACCACGTGGATGCACTAGAGTCATTGCATATGTGTTATTTTACTAAACCACATGGATCCACTAGATGTCATTGCATGTGTGTTCTTTTCCTAAACCACATGGATCCAACAGATGTCATTGCATGTGTGTTCTTTTCCTAAACCACATGTATCCACTAGAGTCATTCCATGGGTGTTCTTATCATAAACCACATGGATCCACCAGATGTCATTGCATGCGCGTCTTTTCATCAACCTCATGGTTCTACTAGGTGTCATTGCATGTATGTTCTTTTCCTAAACCACATGGATCTACTAGAGTCATTCTATGTTTGTTGTTTTCATAAACCACATGGATCGACTAGATTTTATTGCATGTGTGTTCTTTTCATAAACCACATGGATCCACTAGATGTCATTGCTTGTGTGTTCTTTTCATAAACCACATGGATGCACTAGATGTTAGTGCAGGTGTGTTATTTTCCTAAACCACATGGATACACTAGAGTCAATGCATATGAGTTATTTTCCTAAACGACATGGATCCACTAGATGTCATTGCATGTCTGTTCCTTTCCTAAACCACATGGATCCACCAGATGTCATTGCATGTGTGTCCTTTTCCTAAACCACATGGATCCACTAGAGTCATTCCATATGTGTTCTTTTCATAAACCACATGGATCCCCTAAATGTCATTGCATGTGTGTTCTTTTCATAAACCACATGGTTCCACTAGTTGTCATGCATGCGTGTTCTTTTCCTAAACCACATGGATCCACTGGAGTCATTTCGTGTGTGTTATTTTCATACACCACATGGATCCACTAGATGTCATTGCATGTGTGTTATTTCCATAAACCACATGGATCCACTAGATATGATTACATGTGTGTTCTTTTCATAAACCACATGGATTTACTAGATCAAATTGCATGTGTTTTTTTCCTAAACCAAATGGATCCACTAGAGTCATTGCATGTGTTTTATTTTCATAAACCACATGGATCCACTAGATGTCATTGCATATGTGTTATTTTCCTAAACCACATTTATCTACTAGAGTCATTGCATGTGTTTTCTTTTCATTAACCACATGGGTCTAGTAGATGTCATTGCATGTGTGTTATTTTCATAAACCACATGGATCCACTAGATGGCATTGCATGTGTGTTCTTTTCCTAAACCACATAGATCCACTAGAGTCATTACATGTGTGTTCTTTTCATAAACCACATGGGTCCACTAGATGTTATTGCATGTGTGTTCTTTTCATAAACGACATGGATTCACTAGTTGTCATTACATGTGTGTTCTTTTCATAAACCACATAGATCCACTAGATGTCATTGCATGTGTGTTGTTTTCCTAAACCCCATGGATCCACTAGAGTCATTCCGTGTGTGTTCTCTTCATAAACTACATGGATCCAATATATGTCATTACATGCGTGTTCTTTTCATAAACCACATGGGTCCACTAGATGTTATTGCATGTGTGTTCTTTTCATAAACCACATGGATTCACTAGTTGTCATTGCATGTGTGTTCTTTTCATAAACCACATAGATCCACTAGATGTCATTGACAGTGTGTTGTTTTCCTAAACCACATGGATCCACAAGAGTCATTCCGTGTGTGTTCTTTTCATAAACCACATGGATCCAATATATCTCATTACATGCGTGTTCTTTTCATAAACCACATGGATCCACTAGATGTCATTGCATGCGTGTTATTTTCATAACCCACATAGATCCACTAGATGTCATCGCATGTGTGTTCTTTTCATAAACCGCATGGATCCACTAGATGTCATTGCATGTGTGTTCTTTTCCTAAACCACATGGATCCACTAGAGTCATTATATGTGTGTTGTTTTCATAAATCACATGGATCCACTAGATGTCATTGCATGTGTGTTCTTTTCATAAACCACATGGATCCACTAGATGTCATTGCATGTGTGTTCTTTTCATAAACCACATGTATGCACTAGATGTCTTTGGATGTGTGTTATTTTCCTAAACCACATGGATGCACTAGAGTCATTGCATATGTGTTATTTTACTAAACCACATGGATCCACTAGATGTCATTGCACGTGTGTTCTTTTCCTAAACCACATGGATCCAACAGATGTCATTGCATGTGTGTTCTTTCCTAAACCACATGTATCCACTAGAGTCATTCCATGTGTGTTCTTTTCATAAACCACATGGATCCACTAGATGTCATTGCATGTGCGTCTTTTCATCAACCACATGGTTTTACTAGATGTCATTGCATGTGTGTTCTTTTCCTAAACCACATGGATCTACTAGAGTCATTCTATGTGTGTTGTTTTCATAAACCACATGGATCCACTAGATTTTATTGCATGTGTGTTCTTTTCATAAACCACATGGATCCACTAGATGTCATTGCTTGTGTGTTCTTTTCATAAACCACATGGATGCACTAGATGTTAGTGCATGTGTGTTATTTTCCTAAACCACATGGAAACACTAGAGTCAATGCATATGAGTTATTTTCCTAAACGACATGGATCCACTAGATGTCATTGCATGTATGTTCCTTTCCTAAACCACATGGATCCACCAGATGTCATTGCATGTGTGTCCTTTTCCTAAACCACATGGATCCACTAGAGTCATTCCATATGTGTTCTTT